>PVIR01000446.1:30122-74341 GCA_004026965.1 Petromus typicus
TGGATGTGGAGACCCACACCCAGCAGCAACCAGTACCACATACCACAGTGCCGGGCGTGGTGGCTCACGCCTGTAATCCCAGCACTCGGGAGGCAGAGGCAGGAGGATTGTGATGTGAGTTTGAGGCTGAGCTCAGGGCCAGCCTGAACCACAAAGCGAGACCCTGTCTCCAAAAACCTAAAAAAAAAAAAAAAAAAAAGACCTCACCCAAAGATAAACCCAGTAGTTGCTTAGTATGATTGGCCTTTGTACCTGCACATCTGACATCCATAGATACAATCACCTGTTTCAAAAATATTTGAAAAAAATTTTATCTGTCATAAACATGGAGTCTTTTCTCCTAGTCTTTATTCCCTAAATAATACTATATGACAATTACTTTATGCATCATAAATAATCTAGAGATGATTTAAAGACAATGTGCACAAGTTCTATGAAAATTCAACACCATTCTATATAGGGGACCTGAGCATCCTCGGATTTTGTTATCTCTGGGGAACCTTAAAATCAGCACAGCCCAAATTCCATGGGATGACTGTCTCTCTCTTGCATGAGTTTGGAGAGTCATTCTAGGAAATCACTGGACCTGAGGGGATTCATGGGAATCCTCAGATTTTTAGTCAGACAAAAGTACAGGTGGCACCGAGCCAGTGTCCCAAGAGAGGGCTGTCCTGTGTCCTGAATCCCTGAACCTGTGATATCGGACCTGAATTCCAGGTGGTTGGTGTCAGAACTGAATGTTTTTTGGCTGGCCCATGTTGGCCAGAGAACAGTGCTGGAGTTTAGCCCTTGACAGGCTGAGGCACCCAGGGCGATCACGGCTCCTCTGCGAGCTGGGATTATCGCTGCTAAACAGCAGATTCAAGAGGCTATGACCTTTTGGCAGCAAAAGCCCTTTCCATTTACATAAAAGCAAATTTCAGACCCTAAGCCCCTTTCAATTCTTCCTTCTCCTTGTGCCTAAGAATAAGTCACCAACTTTGGAGCCAAGGTCAAATGTGTGTGGTCACAGAGCCCGGCTCATTATTATCAGAAATAAAATACACTCCTATTCTCCTCTGCTCCCGGACACCAGGCGGCAGGAGGCAGTAGCCCTATCTCTGGTATTATCAGGTTTATCATCCCAGTTTCTCACTTTTATTCATTTGAGAATTGAATTAGCTTTCACATTTGCCTCCGCAGCCTCAAAGAACATCTCCCAGCCATCATTTACCACACTATTAAATCGAGGAGCATCTTGTCAGTACATCTGATAATTTGATTCTGAGTGATGTTTGTGTTGTTGCTAAGCATTTTCGCCCAGCAACAATAACGTTACGGCTGTGTGGCCAGGCCCTTAAACTACTAGCTCAAAAGAGATTTCAACAGCTGGATGTAGCACTGGTAATGAAGAGACTAGATTACTTTTAAAGTTATTATGTTTCAATAGAGAGAGTTGGATTCAATTTAAAGATACTCCCAGCTCCGACCAAAGTGACAGCTTTGCTTTCTTCACATAAAACTAGGTAAAATCTGATGTTGAAGTGAGCTGGAAATTTCCAAGTCTCGGCATAGTAAGTAGGCTCAGGATGGTTTTCTTGAAGGGCTGTGTTTATTCAACCTTGTAGACAAGACCTGCCAAGAGTTTTTGAATAGAGGATGAAAATATAAGATGCAGCCCCAAAAGTCTGAAATACTGGTGCAGGTGAGTTTCCTTTCCTATAAAATAAAATTATTTTTAAAAATAATAACAATAGGGGCCGGGGAGTTAGCTCAGTGGTTCCGGCGCCTGTCTTGCAAGCGCAAGGACCCGGGTTCGATCCCTGGTAACCACATACCTATACTGGGTGTGGAGACTCATGCCCAGCAGCAACCAGTACCACATACCACAGTGCCGGGCGTGGTGGCTCACGCCTGTCATCCCAGCACTCGGGAGGCAGAGGCAGGAGGATTGCTGATGTGAGTTGGAGGCTGAGCTCAAGGCCAGCCTGAACCACAAAGTGAGACCCCGTCTCAAAAAAAACCTAAAAAAAAAAAAATAATAATAATAACAATATAAAGTTATAGAAAAGATTGACTTGGAATTTCTCAACCTTGGCACTAATGAAACTATATAGAGGCTGGATCATTCTTTGCTGAGGAGGTGCTGGGTTATATGTATTATAAAGGATATTTATCCAAGTCCACTAGATAATTTGACTCTGCAGCCCACTATTACGGGCAGCAAGTCCCTCCAGAGTGACAAGAAAACTGTGTCCAAAGATTGTCAAATGTCCCCTGGTGGTGTGTGTGGGAGTTAGTTCTTCAGGAGAATCACTGTTTTAGGCAACGTTTCAAAACTTTCAACTGGTGGCTGATACACAAGAGGACTCAATAAGCAGTAAATGTTAGCAGAGGAAGATGGAGCGACTGAAGAGGACAGCATCTGAGCAGCCCGAGCTTCTCGCCAGCACTGGGCTGCGCGCATGCGCCTTGAGCCGCTGCCGCTCTTGGTGCAGGACCTGGTTCTGGAGAACATGGAAGGAGAGGTGGGATCTGACGGCTGTGTGGTCTGGACTCCGCACAGTGAGCAAGCCAGCGAAGCCACTGTGTTGTTGGAAGCAGGAAAGAACGCCTCCCTGACGTGTGAGGCTGGCTAACAGTGTGTTTTCTGCACACTTCTGTGTGTCTGGTGTGGCGCGTATCCGGTGCTGGGCAGTGGGAGCAGAAGGAAGAGGTGCTGCTGTCGCTTTTGCTAAGGGGCAGGAACATGGTTAGATAAAGGACAATTACAGCGCAGAATTGCGACAGAAAAGCATTTAGTCATCAGACGTGATGCAGAATATTAGGAAGAGATATTCCTTACAGTGGCTCAGCTTGGAGAAGCAAGCTCTTTCTGTCCTGAAACTTGTATTTCATCTCCCAGTCAAGCTCTTCTCTTTCCAGAGAATCTTACTTGAGAAGACTGGTAAGTGTGGACCAGTTTCTGATACAGGCTTCTTCCCAGTGTTATCTCCAACCAGAAGCCCACGTAGTACAATGATATCGATCGGGTCAGCCAAAAGTCCTATTTCCGGGGGGGGGGGAATCAAGTGAGTTCTCAATGTCTAGTGGCACACAGCGTGTGTGCGTGTGTGCATGTGCGTGCGTGTGTGTGTGTGTGTGTGTGTGTGTGTGTATGTGTCTTTTGAGAGACTGAAAGATCTATCCATTGATGGAGGTTTCAAAGACAGCATCTCTCGCAGCCAGAGCCAAGAGGTCCAGAAGCATCTGCGCGCTATCAGAGGGGCCAGGTGTCCCCCTGTGGAGGCGCTGACTGAAGAGAGAGAGTGATGTCACGGGGCATTAGCAATGTAGCCCTCTAGCGGAGGGAAGTGGCTTCACGGTAAATCCAGAAAACAGCAGCTCTGCTTCAGTTTGTGTTTGGTGTTTGAATGAATGAATCAGTGAGAAAGAGATGACTACTAAATCAGTGAGTGACACCCAAGACGGGAGAATCTTCCGATGTCCACTCTGAGGATAGGGGTAACATTCACCTCTGATTTTATCTCTCCAGACTGGCTCTTTTTCTGGAAATTGCTCTTCTACCTACAGTATCTGTTTGGTTTTCCTCTGGGGAATCATTTAATCAAATAGCACTGCAACTCAACCACTGCTGGCTGTTCCACAAGCAGGCAAGCGACCTGGACTGTATTATGGCTCTGCTGTAGGAGAGCAGGAATTCTCATCATTGGTCCAAGCTGAGTCAGTGTGCCTCTTTGGTAGGCCCTGGCATTAGAAGTAAAGTCAGTATCCCTCTGAGGACTAACCTTGCAAATCCAAACTTAGGAGCTACTGACTTGGGACCATACTTTTGCTGTAATGAAATGTTAGAATAAGGGAATAAGCATATAGTTGCTATGAGGAATGAAATAAGGATCCCAGTTCTTACTTTCATAGTTCCCGGGGCTCACCTGTCTTCCTGCCTTTCCTTTGGGTTAGTTGTTCCATTCTTTCATGAGATCCTCGGGGTCCCTGTCATTCCATTTTTCCTTACGCTGTTTTGAGTTGCATCTCTGTCACTTACAGTCTGGAGTCTTAGTTAAACATATAGCCTAGGCATCGAGATAAGTGGATTCCTTTTGCATGACTTGTCACTTTGGCAGATGATAGCAGGCAAACTCACACCACCATATTGTAAATCATAAATGCAAGGCCTTTGGTCTGTAATAAAGCAACATTCTCCTTCAAATGCATTCAATGAGCCTCTGAAAGAGTAATGCATCAGACATTGCTTCATAACAAAGATGCCAACATCATAGAAGCTGGAGATGGAGAATTTGCTGGGTGGGGACAATGGTCTGTTGAACTGCCACAAAGTTCCAGGCCCTGCTGTTATTCAAATATTTCTTGAATTTTTTCCTGTCTTACAAACACTCATCTGAAGTGCTTAAGCAGATGGGAGGGACTCTCACCTTAGCTCAACTAAGCCCTGATACCCAGCCATTTTAAAATTAGTATCACACTGTGGAAATGGATACTCATAATGCAGTAGCTTGTAGCAGCAAATAGATTAAGCTGGTGGCTCACCTGCACAGATTAGGTGCCCGTACTTAGTAAGGAAGGAAAACTCGTCTTTCTAGTGCCAAACACTTTTGTAGGCATTGTCTAATAGCATCTAAGATTTGATCCTCACAAATGCACTGGGAGGTATTGACATTCCTATTTTGTAAGTAAGTAAGCTGAGGTTTAGACTAGTTAAGGAAATGTCCAGCCAGTCAGTGGTAGGGTAAGCAGGGGGTCAGGCCAGTCCGACTTCACAACTCATGCTCTTTTCTTGATGAGATGATTTCGGAACACAGAGAAAATACCTGGGGCACCTTCAATTTCCAGAGTTAAAGGAGGTCCTGACATACTCACCTGGTTCTCCTTACTACATCAGAGACACCGTTGGCCATATGGGGCCGTGCAGAGGTGCACAGGGCCTACAAAGATGGGAGCCCCTTCGTCGCCCTCCTCCCCATTTTTCCTTATGCTGTTTTGAGTTGCATCTGTGAACAGCACTCCTGCAGGAAAGCAAACACTTCCATAAAATCGGAAATAAATTTCAAACGCACTTTGTCCTCTAACGTCAGTCAGTAGATTCTTTTTATTGTAAGAATCCTTGCTTTGCTGGTTCCAAGCCTCGAAATATATTATTAACTTCTCCCTTTATCCATGTTTCTGTCTTTTACCTTATAGCAAAAATAAATAAATAAATAAATTAATTAATTAATTAATTAATAACAGACGTATCTGGGTGGGGTTGCTTAAAGCCTTTCTCTCGGTATCTAATCCTGAAGTAAAGCTTGCAAAGCCTTCCATAGCCATCCAGAACCTCCCGCACCTCATTCATCTCTGTTCTGCTTTGCTGTTGTCCCACCCACATCCAGGGATCCGTTCATGTTTTTCTAGCCCCCATCCTCCCGCGCTCATCCCTCCTGCTTCACTCCGGAGCACCCAGCTTCAAGATGCTCCCTAACCTTTAAGTCAGGCTACGCTTCTGTTCTCTGCTGCACTCACGTATTCTCTGATGTCCGTCCTTGCTAAACTGAGGAGAACATGCCACGTGTCTCCCGCAGAGACTGTGTACACTGCCGGCGCCCACCACGCACTCCCCATAGCGTCCCCAGGCTCATCTTTCCTATTGTTCTTTTCCATTGTTTATTCTCAGGTCTTTGCCCTCCAGCTTTTTCTGTGCCCAATGACACACTCAGCTTCTTTTAAAAATTTTGGGTTTGTTTTTTCTTGGCAGTACTTAATGTTTACGTTCCTTGTGTGGAGCTGGTACAGGTACCTAACACATCATAATTCTGTTTTTATCTCCTTTCCCTGTACTCCTTTCCTGCTCCCCTTCGTGTTTGAGAAAGATCTCAACTTCTTATTTTCTTCCTTTTATTTTGCTTTTGATTTATTATTTGGGTTTCTCTTATTTGTTTGGCTGTGTGCTTTATCTCATTGAATATTATGATTTCAAGGTGAATCCATTTTCCTACAGATGTCTCAAGTTTACCTTTCTTTATGGAAAAATAATATTTCTTTGTATGTAAATATCATATTTTCTTTATCCACTCATCTCTTGATGGACATGTAGGCTGCTTCCAAGGTTGAGCTATTATAAATTGTGCTGCTTTAAGCATGAGTATGCATGAATCAATATAACATGAGGCCTTCAACTTTTTTGAGAGAAAATAGCTGAGTCAAATGGAGTTTCTACTTTTAGTGTTTTGAGACTCCTCATACAGATTTCTAAGGTAGTTGTACTAGTTTACATTCTCACCAGAAATGTAAAAGAGTTCCTTTTTCCAGCAGCCTCATCAGCATTTTTTATTATTTGATTTCTTTTTTTTTTTTCTTTTTAGATTTTTTGAGACAGGGTCTCGCTTTGTGGTTCAGGCTGGCCCTGAGTTCAGCCTCGAACTCACATCACAGCAGTCCTCCTGCCTCTGCCTCCCGAGTGCTGGGATTACAGGCCTGAGCCACCACGCCCGGCGCAGTGGTATGTGGTACTGGTTGCTGCTGGGCATGAGTCTCCATGCCCAGTATGGTATGTGGTTACCGGGGATCGAACCCTGGTCCTTGCGCTTGCAAGACAGGCGCCAGAACCACTGAGCTAACTCCCCGGCCCAATAGTCATTCTTACTGGAGTAAGATGGACTCTCAGTGTTCTTTAATTTTGCACTCTGGTACTGAACATTTTCTCTTCATGTATTTATTACCGTGTGTACTTCTTCCTTGATGTGTCTGTTCATTTTAGATGCCCGTTTTGATTGGGTCTTTTATTTGGGAAGGAATCTAACCTTTTTGAATTCTTTATGTATTCTAGATATTAGTTCTCTGTATGAGAAATAGCTGGTAACATTTTTTCCAATTGTGTAGGTTGTCTTTTCACTCCGTTGTTTCTCTGGCTGTGCAGAAACTTTTTGATTTGACAGATTCCATTTGATGATTCTTGGTACTATTTTCTCTGCAACTAAGGGTTCTGCTATTCCTTGCCTATACTTATGATTTTGAGTTTTATCTACCTTATCTTCCAGAAGGTGTGTTTCTGTTTTAACATTAGGTCTTTGATCCATTTTAATTTTGGTTTAGTACATGGTAAGTGATGCACATTTAGATTCAGTCTTTTACATGTGGTTAGCCAGTTTTCCCTGCAATTTTTACTCAACTTCTTAAAACATTGATTTGAACTTGAGGCATCCTTGCTTTCGATATTTGTTGACTTGATATTACCCATCCTAAGCACAATGGGATAATGCTGAAAGCTGTTCAAATGCGATTCCAACTTAGATTTTGAAAATCAGATTCTTACTGAAAGTTGTAACCTAACAAAAAGGCTTTTCCTTTCTTCCTTCTTTTGCTTCTCTTTTTTCTTTCCTTCCTCTCTCCTTCCCTTTCTCCCTTACATCTATTCCTTTCTTTCTTGCCTCTCTTCCTTTGCACACTCCATCTTCCTCTTACCTTCAAGGAGTCTTTTCAGGGTCAGCGTGGTAAGCGCCATCGATACTTTATATCTTCATTATCCAGATGTTTAGTGATACCATTTTTAAAAATTGAAATCTTTATTGATACCATTTTTAATGGAAACTCTTCTTCCTGCCTTTTTGAAACTCTAGTGATGAGGATTTCTTCTTGCTCAGCTCCAATCATTCTTTAATCCCCAAGCCAAATAAATACCACAGAAGCTTCCTGATCATCTCAACCTGTCTCACCATCTTCAAAATCCAAGGGTTCCCCGCACCTTCAAAACAAGCTCTTACCGGTAATATGCAAATTGTCTACAACAGGTTTATCTTTCTTACAAAATGGAAAAGTGCTAGGGAGATAAAAATCTGTGTTACTTGTTTTTATTTTTCCCATAGCATTTTGGATGCATTTTAAAAAAAGATATTTAGTCAAGGACTTTTGAGTGACTAAACAGAATGAAAACAGAAACCTGCTTAGACTAACATAACAAGTGCTTTTCTGGAGGAGGTTGGGGGTGGATGATGTCATCCTCTTTCTGATAGAGCAGCAGCCTATCTGTTTGGCATCTTCCAGTGCTTGTGGATTGAGACCTCAGTCTCCCTCACAGAGAGTCCTGAGAGGGGATGTTGTGGCCAGCCTGGTTCACCCAGGGGCCCCAGTGTCTCAGTTTATGGATGAGCATGTGATCAAGCCGCCCGGTGAGCATCCGCTTCTAAGGTTTTCTGAACATACAGGGCACATAGTTCACTTTCTCCACTGCAGCTTTGAAGCCAGGACTCTTGAAAGCTTTTGTAGAGGCTGCCTGAGAATAAAGCTAATCAAGAGAAACACACACAGAAGAGATAGGGAAGAACCCAAGTGGTATTTTCTGAGCTTTGCAACCATTTGTGCCTGGAGTTTGGAGCTCTGTGAACATATAAATTCCCTTGGTACTTGGATTAGTTTGAATTACATGGGTACTTTTGGCATTTGCTACGCCCCCCCCCCAAAAAAAACACTAAGTGGTATAGTTGGCATCTTTCTGTACCCAGAGTCAGAAAATTGGGTCATATTATCAAAGGATTGGAACTCAGAACTCAAGAGTTCAGGTACATGTCAGCATCTTAGAGGTGTGACTGGGTTGGAAACTTATGTCTCCCTTCTGTTTGTCCTGCTTACTCTTTTTCTGCACACCAGCTGAGGCAGGCAAGCTGCTGTATGAAAGGAACTGTGTGGCTTCTTAGCCAAGTGCTCAGCAGCAACCCTGTAGAACTCTGAACCACATTCTCAACCTCAGTGATGTTCTTGATGTCATCATTCAGTTGTAAATGTCATGTCATCCACATGGCACAACCCATGGTCAAGGAGCAGAGCTGAAAGGCCCACCCTCTGCTCACCATCATAAGCTCTGTGGAAGCCCATCTAAAGGCTTGGTTATGTAAGTGATGGACAGATCAATTATATAAGTTCATTAATGAGTACCGATGGAAATCATAAGATTTGCCAGCTCCAGAGTAAAAACCAAGACCCCACACCTGATGTGTCAGGTGACCATTCTAGCCTGTTTTCTGACCCTTGGGTCATTTTCTGTGGGTTAGAATTATGATAATAATTCTCCATAATAAACTCCAATTGCATCTTCTGTTTGCCTTATCTGAGATACAAAGGGTAAAGTCCCTCCACATCTGTCTTTGGGGAGGAGCATAACAAGAAAAGCAGCCAAGCAAGATTCCCAATCTTGGGCTGTGACAGGATTCTTACTCATTGAAAATGCATAGTAACCACACCATGGGGATATAGAGACCCCAGCAAATCCTGCTCAAGAATGTTTCTCATAGTTTATTGGACTTATCTGTTCCGTGGGAAAGGCAGAGAGTAAGTGTGGAACAGACAGAGCCCTGTACAGCAGGTTTTGTGAAGAATTCCCTTATAGTAGTTTCTAAGTCTAAAAGCTACAGAATGGTGTCTCTGGGTCTGCCCCAGGTTTCAAGACACTGAAGGCACTAATCTCTAAATCAAACCCCAGTCAGCAACTCTGATCTTTTATTTTGTAAATCAGGACTTGCTTTGTCTTGGGTATGTTCTTGGCTTGTCCCCACAGGCTTGTGTTGGAAAGTTTATCCCTGATGCGGTGGTATTGAGGACTGATGGGGAGGTGAAGAGTGAGGTCCAATGAGAGGTGATTAGGGCGCTAGGGGCATTGTGCTTGGGACGGGTGGCTATTGGTCTCACAGAGTTAATTCTCCCATACTCTCTCCTGACATTGTCTGCCATCTTGTAATGTAACCAAAAAAGCTCCTCACCAGAAGCTGAACAGAAGGAGTTACCTGACCTTGAATTTTTTCAGCCTCTTAAACCATCAGCTAAATAAGCTCCTTTTCTTTGTAAAGTACCTATCCTCAGGTATTTTAGTATAGCAACAGAAGACAGAGTTCTGCTGCTTTAAAAAATCCACAGAGAATCACAGCCAACTGGCAGATAGTAGAGGTGAGCAATAGGGAGCGAATGCTTAATGGTTGTTGGACTTTCCTCTAGGGTGCTGAAAATGACTAGGGACTAGGTAGAGATGATGGTTACATGTCATTGTGAGCATTGTAAATACCACTGAAGTGCACACTTTAAAATATTAGCTCATAGTGCAAGAATTTTATTGCTCGTGGGGGAAAAACCTGTAGGAAGTGGACGTTTCAGTAGTCTTCACTAGAAGGCGCTTGTTAGCTTACGTGGATCACTTTAGCTGTCTCCACCTCAGCTTTGTTATCTGGAAGATGGGCTAATTGTTACACCTATATCATGAGCTTGATGTAAGGTTTTCACGCTTTTGAAGTCTCAGGAACTTAGCAGCCCCATAGTAAATGTAAACAACCTTCTGCCTCAGTCAGGGCAGGACATACTCTCATTAGATAGGTCGCGAAGAACATCCTTGGAGTCTTAGCATCCTTGGAGTCTTACTGATGCCAGTGTTTTGCTCTCACTTGGCATTGAGAATTTTTCTCGCCCTCTTTTTTCCTTCCCCTGGCATCTTTCTGGAAGTCTAGCAGTATGGGCCAAATTCTTCTTTCGCAGCCTGCTTCAAAGACTGCCAAAGAATCTTGATGGAGGGATACATAGTCCAGGATAAATTGCCGGTCTCTAAAGTCAATACCTGTTCAGTGGCTACCCTGAAAGTGAATGATTACTGGTGGGGATAGCTTGCCAAAATGAGCTGATGGATGGGGACCCGTAGAGTCACAATAAAGATTGCGATGCTGTTAGGAGACCAGATTAGATTTTTCTGGACTGCAATAGGCTGCAATCATCTTGTTATGTCAGCTTGTTTATTGTTTTGGGTCCCGACTTATTTTCTCTGTGCAAGGTGCATACCAAATAACTGCTGTGAACACTGAAATAATTTGGGTAGCAGACATTTAATCCCACTAGTGTCCCCTGTTAATTAGCAGAATGGGTTGCCTGAGGGTGATGGTTTCCCTGTATTATTCAGGAATGCTTTATCATGGTAGAAATTTCACACCCAGTAAATTGCTAATGAAAATGTCATTTTCCTGCTGAGTTTACCTGGCATACTATTTATCTTGCCACTGCCATTAGAGATAGAATTACTGTCAGATTTACTACAAAAAGTGGAATTGATTTTTAATTAGGGTTCCTAGAACTAAAGGTTAAAGATGGTTTAAAGAAATGGAGCTGTGGTTTTCTCTTTAAATGTCCCCAAGATCGCTGGCTACTGCTTAGAACAGCCCGAGCCCAGAGCCGTACTTTGCACCATGACCGCCCCATGCATTAACCCTTTCCACTTTCCCTTGGAACAGGAAGGTGGACAAATGCCTCTCCGTCCCTGCCTCCATCCCTTTTGCAAGGCAGGAGTGTCAGAGTGTCAAAGTAGAACAGATTGCTTTGGTCCGTGTAACAAGGGTCGCTAAAATTGCAATCTTAGCTTCACAGACGACTCAGGGACTACTCTGATAACCTCATGCAGGCGTTTCATATACAGGCAATTATAGCGAGATAGATTAGAGTGTCCAGAAGAATCATAACTTCCCTTTGCCTGATTTATAAGCCGTATCCTTATTTTTTCATAATGCCATTTATAATATCAACACCATCTAGACAGCTGTCTATGGGAGTTGGTTTCTTCAAAGTATGTGCCGGTGCCTGGCTGGCATGGGAGACGAGATACTAGAGGTGAAGTCCCAGCGACAGCTGACCTGACGGGGAGCCTATGAGCTCGGACTTTTGGATCAGCCCAGAGTTTCATTCCCAGTTCTCCCTCTCGTGAGCTGTGGGGTGGTGGAGAAATGGCGTAGCCTCTCTGAGCTTTTGTTTCCTATGCTGTAAATATGCGGTAACAATAGTTTCACCCTAGAGGATTATTATCTGTACTAAACAAACTGAGTCTTGTAAATGGACTTGCATAGACCTGCACAGTTAGTGTCCAGTAATTATTAGTGAAGGGCTATGCTCATAATCTGTTCTCCCAAAAGTCTGTTAGTTCGTATTATGCCACTAGACACCCACGCTGAACGCTACCTTCCAATACAGGCTCAATTTTCCTTTACGTTACAGAGAAAATATTTCTGCTGCCCGATCTTCTCTCTTGCTTGGAAATTCTCCAGCTCTTTCCCGGGAGCAGACTGAGCCCCTCTCGGTCATTCCCAGCCTGGCCTTTCTTGCTGTAGGGATGTGTGATATGAAGCCTGGGGCTCCTAATGCCCCTCCTCTTGGTCCTCAGTCTAGAACAGTGAGGGTGAGAGGATGAGGAAGACCAAGGACACGCACCAGCCTCAGCATTTTGAATCTGAGAGCACTGATGCCTGGGAACAGCAGAGACACTGAAGAATCTCCCCGCTGCTCCTCGGCTCGCTTCCCGTAGGAAGCCGTGACTCGTCCCTCCTGATGAGTTCTTTATGGCTTAAACAAAAGAAATTATTGGAAGGAAGGACATGAGTGTCTCAAAGTGGTATTTTGGTACTAAAGGATATCTTAAAATAGCGCCTCGCACTTTCCACCAGGGCAGGAAGGACCTGAGGAGAGAGAACATTAAGGCTGGAAAAGCCAGAATGATTGCTGTGCATTATCTTCCCCTGATGGGTAAGAGGGCTCTTTGCAAGAAGTGGCTGTGAGCACTGGCTGATGGGCTGCTGGGGGAAGACAGGGGCCCGGTGATTGAGTGAGAGCTGGACTCCCCCTCTCACAGGACAGTGCCCACAGGACCCAGCGAGCCGGGGCCCACAGCAGCAGTACAAAAGAGAAGGGAACGAGCATGCGATCTCTTCCTAGCCCAGCCAGAGCCCCCAGGCAACACAGAGGTCGATCACATGAACCAGTTATGGCCACGCCCTTGCCCACCTCTGCTTTCACATGTGCATATGGAATCCTATGGAGAATTCGTGGCTCACATCCTTCAACCTGGCACAGAATCCCGGAGAGGACCAGAGGAGGGGTGTTCCGTGGTGCACCCCATTGTAATCAACTTTAGGATCCGTCGTCTTTCTGTCTGTTCTCCAAAGCCCATCTCTGATGTATTCTTTCTCTCCATCCACAACAGAGGTCAGCTCACTTTTTCTGGCATAGGCATATGAATGAAATCTTTTCCAAGCTGAGGGGCAAACATCAGACATTATATAGATACTTACAAAAGCATCTAAAATGCAACAATTAAACTACAGTGTAAAAACCAGTCACAGTTCCAGGGCTATCATGAAAAAGCCAGACTTGGCCAGTGAACTGTGGTCTCCTGGTTTCTGGCCTGCATAATTCACACGTCTGACTCCTTGTTTTGCCCTGATATTCTGAAGCAGTGAGATTCTTTAGCTCTGCTTTGCTGGTCTCCTTAAAACCAACCCAGTTTGCAAAAACAGATTCTTTCTGTAACCGAGGGGGCTGCACACAGTTCACAGGAGCACGCTTGTTTGAAATAAGCAGAATTATTGATAGTTATATTTTTTTCTGTCATATAGGGAATGACTGGGGACATGGGTGGAAAGGGACCAACTTCTCAGGGTTTCTGCCCATGAGTCAGTGAAACTGAGTCATGTTTCAAAGTGAGGGTAATGCCTCTTGGTCCACTCTGAAGGGAACTGGCCCAGTGATTTGTGGAAAAGAACTAGACCTGCTGTTGCTATTCCCATGTTTATGTCCAGCTCGATTGCAGGGTATATACATCCGTCGGGTAAGATAAGGCATCTTAATGCTGGACTTATTTTTCTTTTGAAACTTTCTAAGACAAATGACCCAGACAAATCACTTAGAGTATTCTGAGTATCTTCAGATGTGGCAATCAGCAATAACTGAATGATCATTTATTCAGTTGTCAGGCAAACATTTATTAGATACCTACCATCTTTGGAGATTAAAAGCGTAACCAATAAATTCAGAAGCTCAAGTCCTGGTGAAGGAAAACATTACATAAATGAATACTGGTCTGTCTCAGGAGTACAAGAATAGTGAATTCCCTAGGCTAATGTGGGCATGTACAGGAGACACATCTCCCAGCCTAGGAGGGTTGGGAAAGATTTCCCAGAAATATGGTGTTGATCCAGGGTCCAAAGGCAGAAATAGGGAGGGGTGTCCAGGACAAGAGTGCACATGCTTTAATATTTCTGTCCCTTTTTCTAAGCAAGTGGTTCTCAGCCAAGACTAATACTGCCCCTCTCCTCTCAGGAGACATTTGGGAGTATCTGGAGATACTTCTGGCTGTCACATGTAGAGCGATGTGTGCTGCTGGCTCCCAGGCATCTGTGGCTGTGAATCCCATGAAACACACTCTGAGCCCCAGGACAGGTCCCTGCAACAATGAGTTCCCCGTCCAAGATGCCAGCGAGGCTGAGGGTGAGAAGCCTAAGCGGTTAGTATTTATGTGGCTTCAGGAAAATGAATTACTCTCTCGAAGCCCGTTTCCCCTATTGTCAAATAAGGACGCAGTATAATCCATCTGGTAGAAAGAGAAGAAATGTCGAACGTAAAAGCTGTGTAGTATTAGGAGTGCCTACTCGGTGCTGAGTCCTGGGTGTGCTGGAGGAGAGACTAAGAGTGGACCCAGCCAGGCATAGCCTCTTGTCTCTGTAGCCCATTGTGCTCAGAGCCTTAATCTCAGTATAGTCTGAATTTTGGTACAATTTACCATGCACAGGTCATCGTTCCGCTTGTCTGAGAACATTGTGAAACAGGAAGCATTTCTCTTTCCGTGCCCCACCCATCGTGGTGCCTAGCAACATGGTTGGCGCAGGCAGGATAATCCGTCAGTGCTCATTGAATTGAATTCCACCTGCTCACTTCTTAAAATGTCTACTTTTTGTGTGCTATTGAGGTACTTGAGATTACAAGATGCACAATCTGTTTAATAACAACTTTCAATTTTGGTGAAGTGTTTGGGGAGAAAAACACTCTATTAGCTGTATTCTTCACTTGTGGGAATACATCCTGTATTGAGAAATGTTAAAAATTTGAAAAACAAATGTGCATCACAACATTGAGGAAATGTTACATCATTTGTTTGTATCCCAATCAACTGGTTTTGAGGAAAAATAAGCCATTGTGCCAAGTTCTCTTATCTTCCCCACAAACTCACTTTTATTGTTAGTATATCAGCTTTCAGTTGCTGCTGCAAAGAAATATCTCTAACCTGAGTGTCTTCATTCAGCTTCATGATCTGGACCATCACATAGGACAAGAGTCCCAACAGAAGTCTCGCTAAAATCTAGGCAAGAGTGGAGCTGGTTTCCTCCTGGAGGCAGAGAAGAATCCCTGTTGGTCCTTCCAGAATTTAGAGCTCAGGCATTGCTCAGTTCCCAGCCTCTTCTTCCATCATGGATCCTTCCAGCGATGGGAGGTGAAGCTCTCACATTGCAACGCATCCCTCTGACCGTCTTCTGTCAGTTGGCCTAAGCAGAGCGAGGTTTAGGGCCTCCAGTAGACTCTGAGAAGTATTTACGGCATCTAGAATGAGCTGGCTCACCTCTGGTTCACCTCTGTGCCTCCTCCTCTTGTAAGTACGGTGAGTTTATCTAGACGACAGAGGTCTGTCTCCCTGTTAGGTTGAACTGATTAGAAACTTAATTTCATCCCACACCCTGAGTCTCCTTCTGCCACGTCACCTAACATGTTCACAGCCCCAGAGGATTTAAACCAGACCCTCTTGAGAAGCTGGGGTTTTCTTCCTACCCTACTCAGTGGTAGTAAAGGAAGCACAAAATCCCTCTAGATCTGTAAAGAGAATCCAGACCACACCTTGTGACTCAGTGAAGGATTCACATGAGTTACATTATCAAGTTGGATGGATGAATCTTAGCCACTGCTGTCTACCACTAGCTTCACAGAAGAGTTGCATTACCACACTTCTTGTCACTGAATGATGTGACTTCATCTCCTCCCTAAGCAAATGGGAACCTCTACGCCTCGATGTAGCCACTTCACAATTCCAGCATAATGCTGCTCAGAGTCATGAAACATGACTCTTCAAAAATCTATTATGTGACAAACCCGATGGTTTATGACACAGATATTGTATTTGCACACTTCATTTGCAGTTAAATTATTGAACATCTGACAACACAAGCCATGTTGTGTCTTAGTATGAATCTGTTAGAGGGTTTTCTTTTGAGATTGTTGGTATTAAATTAGGGTTTAACATTTCCAGATATGAAAAGTGAATTTATTTTACAATGATTAAAAATCATTTGCTCATTAGACTTGAAAGAATAGAGAACAATTGGAAGAGCCAAGTCTCATGCGTGGCTTCTGAAGGTACAGCCTCACTGCCCACATGTTGATGGTATCTGTGTGGCCTTTGGTTGCTCCATACAAAAGAAAATAAAGGCCAGTGGGAAAATTAGTAATAAAAATTGAGACCAGGAAGATACATCTTCAGAAAGATTTTAATTTTTAATTCACATTCTGATATATATGAAGCTTCAGGTTTTAAAACTTTGGAAAATCCCATGTTCTCTGTGATTGGATCATTTATTTGACCCCCTGCAACAGAGGCCATAACATTAAAATCTGTTAGAGTGAAGCAGTTGCTTGCAGTGAGAAAAATTAATTCAGCCTATTAAAGAGTGGAGGGTATGTGCCTTGTCCTATGGGAAGCTGCTGCTCAGATCCAATCAATATGTTCCAGAGGGACACAAGAAAACAGCCTCGCCAGATTTCCCAAGTTCTCATCCAAAATTCTGAATTCTGTGTAAGATCATCAGGTTTTCAAAATGCAAACGCAGATCTCCAAAACTATGTTGTGTTCTAACAAAACCTTTATCCAGTCACAATACAGCCCAGGAGCCTTTGGATTTAGATTCCTGTGTTCCCATGTGCCAGGCACAATACTTGTACTGGCTCATCCAGTGCCACCCTTTGAAGCAAGCAGTGTAAGAGCAGCACAAGGAGACAGGTCCATAAAACACCTCTCACCTGTAAACAGAATTGCTCCTCCAACTATAACTGTACATCGACTAACCGGTCATGACCATAAGCAAAGTAGTTAGCATCTCCTGTCTGCGCTGGTTCTGTCATCATATAAAATGCAAATAACAATAAGAAGAATATACTTATAAGGTTATCCTGAAAATTCAGACTTACTTCTTGTTGAATGCTCATAATACCTGGATGCAGAAAGTGCTTATATTATTGTTACTGCTAAAAAAAGAATGGAATGGGAAAAATGCAAATTGAGTGGCGTCATGTACTGGTACCATCTCTCAGTGTCGATTGTGATCACAACATGCCTATACAATGTATCAATAAAATCAGTTTAAAAGAAAACAATGGAGACGACTCATGCTCATGGTGGAGGTGATTTGGCTTCAGGTCGCAGCGTGTGATTCTGCTCTTGCGTCTTCTATGTTGCGATGGTCAGTGACAGTCTCAGCATTGTTTTAAATGTGGGGAAAATCAGGTCCATGATTTGGATGCTAAGACGCTCATAGTCTGTTTCATTGAACTTGATAAATATGCCACATGAATACAGACGAATGTCTTGAGCCTCAGACTTTCTCATCGGACCTTAGAACAAGATTAAAAACGCAGTCGGTCACGTTGCTTACAGGTCTTCGGTGGCCGCCCCCTCGTGGTCCTAGGCATACACTTCAGTTGTGCAGTGTGGTTGGGGTCTCCATAGTCTAGTTTCTCCCCAGCAAACCCTGTGTAACATCATCTGTTCCAGTCCTGTTCAACTCTCGCCCTTCCCGAATGATCCTGACCTCTTTTATTTCTGAAAATTATACTTGTCATTCTCTCTGCCCACAATATTTTCTCCTTATTACTTTGTTTTGTTTTTTTGGCTTGATTGTTTATTGGATCTCAGTGGCAAAGAACTGAGTTAATCATGTTTCCTAATCCATGGCACATTGTCAGACGGAGCCAATTATTCTCTTATTTTGCTATTTATTTCTTCCCCGTCTACCTTCTCCCCAGTATCATTTTCTTTCTTCACCTTTCTCATGTATTTCTGAGCACCTTTTCTCATCTATGTAATAGGGACTTGTCAGTATAAAATATGCGGCTGTTTTGAATTGGGAATGTTTTTAATTAACATAGCCCATTGTGTTATAGATGCAATGAGGCTTTCTTAACCCAGCACTGTTTTATGATCCATCCACTTTGCTTTTCGTATATTCAGCTCACCAATTCCTCATGCTGTATGGTTTTCTATAATGTGTACCTCTTGCATTTTGTTTTTCCAGACCCCTCATAACAGACACTTCAGTTGTTTCCTACTTCTTAATGACGCCCCTCCCCTGTGAAACTGATGCTCTCAACTGATCCTGCTTTACTCCTGGAAAGATTCCCCTCAGATGTATAACTAAGAGAGACCGACAGGCACACGGGTACCTGAGTTGACCAAGGCCCATCAGATAGGTTTTCTGCGTGGTATTGCTCACCCCAAAGACTTGCTTTTTTGCTTTCTTGCGGCTCTTCATTCTGAGCAGGAAGCAGTATCTGATGTTTTTTTTTTTTTTTTTTAGACAGGGTCTCGCTTTGTGGTTCAGGCTGGCCCTGAGTTCAGCCTCCAAACTTACATCACAATCCTCCTGCCTCTACCTCCCGAGTGCTGGGATTACAGGTGTGAGCCACCACGCCCGGCACTGTGGTATGTGGTACTGGTTGCTCCTGGGTGTGGGTCTCCACACCCAATATTGTTATGTGGTTACCGGGGAATCGAACCCGGTCCTTGCGCTTGCAAGACAGGCGCCAGAACCACTGAGCTAACTCCCCGGCCCTCTGATGGTTTTAACAGGCATTTTTTTAGTGATTAAAGAAGTTGAGCATCTCTTTATATATCATGAGGCTATTTTGACTTCTCCTACCTGAGTCATCTGTGCATGTACTTCTGCATCTTTTCCGTGAGTCTTCTGTCTTTGCTTCATAATGTTGGAGTTATTTTCATGTTCTGGATATCTATCCACAGCTGATCCTGGGTGCTTTAAATATTTCTCAGAGTCCACTAGTGGCCCTAGATCCCCCCTTCATTGGCCAGCTGAGTCCAGTTTATTCTTCAGTATCAGCCCGAACATCCTTTTCTCGAGGGGGCTTCACACACGCTTTGAGTTGTGGTTTCTTTTCCATCTTCTGTACATCCTTTAGCCCTCAGCATTTCTCCTGCCATCGTGTTGATTGGTCTGTCATCGTCACCTGTTTTAGGTTCCCCAATTTGATCCCAGACTTCCTGGTGTGGTAGATGTCTCATTCGATTTGACACCGCCAGCTTCTGTTTCTAGGATAAGAAAGGTAGAGCAGACACTCTGGAAAGTAAACATGTACACTTCCTGTGCATCCAGCTGTGGTACCTGCAGTGGTCCTGTAACCCACTGAACTATCCCAAGGCTGTGTAATGGAAGATCTGTCATCCCCATATTGCAGATGAAAAAAACTCATCAAGTGTGGCATGGGCTGAAGGGTATGTGAATGTATATATAATCTTAACTGCAAGTGCCATATTAAGGGCTTGAAAGTTCTTGCCCAAAGCACAATCATTTATTTTCCCTTAAATATTTGTTTTATTATTAATGTGGCTACAAAATCTGATTCATCTTCCCTGCCTTTCTCTCCGGCCTCATTTCTACCATCACCCTACCTCATTCTCTTTCTGAGGTGCAAGAATACCAGTGTTTTCCTGTCCTTCTCTGCCTCTTTCTCTTCTCCTTTATTTTCTTTTAGTACTAGGAATTGAATCCAAGGTCCTGCTCAAGCTAGATAAGCACTGTATTACTGACCTACTTTGTTAGCTCTTAAAAAAAAAACAAAAAAACTTTGATATAGGACCTTGATAAGTTTTAGGAGCTGGCCTTGAACTCGAGATACTCCTGCTTCAGCCTGTCAAGGGGCTGGGATTACAGGTGTATATCATCCTGGTTAACACCAGTATTCTTACAGGTTCATCAGATGCTGATTCTTCTTTTCTGAGCAGTCTTCCTTCGTCTTCCACACCAACATAAAGGTCATCTGGGGATCTAGTTAAAAATTCAGATTATTATTCATTATATGTAGGAGCATGGGTATTTAAGAATCAGTATTTGTGACACATTGCAGGTGATGCCGATTCTACTGGTCTACAGATCAGATTGATCTGTAGACCACAGTAAATTCTGTCTTAATCCTGTAGGTCAGGATTTAGCACATTCTTTTCTTAACCCCTCCCTTCCCTCCCAACTAACAATTTTTGTTTCTGAGCTCAATTTAAATATCACTACCTCAAGGAATTCTCCAGTTCAGACTAGACCAGGATGTGTGTCCTGCTCGTACTTTGTTCTTGCTTTTTGAAGCTCTTAGCAGCATTGTATTATTGAGTCACTAGATGACTTGTTCAATGTCTGTGCACCCAACTGGAAGGAAGAAGGACATCCTTTTGTCTGGCACGGACCAGATATACCCGTCGTGGGATCTCAGGAGATACATGATGAAAACTTTGGATTGCAAGTAACATGTTCTGGGACATGAGTAAACATTTCTAAGAACTGTTAACCTAAGAAGTGATGTCTTGCAGTGTGGGTAGTACACGATGCTGAACATCACATGATCATAAATGAGCTGATGGTTCCCCCTCTTCCCTTGCTTTCTGCCTCCCTCCCTCCCTCCCCCTCTTGAGTTTGTGGGTGATATTCTCCCAAAAAGAGGTGATGGAGGAGATCTCATCTGCAGAGGAGGAAGAGTAAAAGTCAAAAGGATGCCTCAGTTAAAATGAGATTAGAAAGGTGTGTATAATGTGTTAAACAGCAAAATTGTGTAGAAAAACACCATCCAAATGAATCTGTAGCAGTGTGAGCAATGAATCTGTTTAACAAGACAGTGTCACATTTCTGTGAAATTCACAAAAGGAGGCAAAAGTGAGTGTTGTTGGCTGGATTCTTCCTTAAAATTGCATGAAGAGAAAAAGATTCCCTTGAGCCAATAGTCTACATAACAACTGTCTACACTCTTATCCTCCTCACTCTTGTCTCCCGCGCAGCAGCTAAGAAGGTTTTCAAGGGTAGATACTGGTTAATTTGTCCATTTTTCTTTATATTTTATATTGCATTACAGTATTATAATAATTTTGTATGAATTTTTGGGGTTGTGGAACGAATCAGCTGAGTTTCCACTATTTCTTATGGGGAAATTTGCTTTGATATACAAGTATTTTGGATTACAAGTGTGTTTCCAGGACAAATTATACCCACAAACCAAGACTTTCCTGGATATTGCAGGAAAGAAGTAAAAAGAGAGACGAGTCACGTATTGGGCTCCAAGACCCAAGCATAGTGGATTTTCAGCCTCCTCATGGATTCCTTTGAGAACTTGTGGGATGGTGTTCTAGCAAAGCCCCTCCCAGGAAACTGGAGTGTGTAAAGAAAATGTTACCTGCATTCCATCGTGAGAGGTGAAAACACACTGCACAAAAATGGTGACAGTGTATCTCCTCCTCAAGGTGCCAGGTCTCCTGTAGAACTTCCTTCAGTCCCCTCTGTTGTCAGCCTGATGCCCAGCGGGGTGGACGGCGTGGACATTCTCTTCATAGAGTCACAGCTGTGATTGCACCTGGACCTCATAGGCGAAGAGTAGGTGACGGCAGCCAGAGTCAGTCAGAGTTTCTGTGCTGAGGTGTGTACGGGTGTGTGTGGAGGGGGGAAGCCTTGAGAACAAGTCTGTGAGCCCTAAATTAGATGCTCTCAGTGTTTGAATGAGAAAATAAAGAGGTAGAGGGGGTTGATGTGCTAGAAGGAGAGAGAAGGGGAGACTGGCTTTTTCATAGTTAAATTCTCACCATGGAAATATCACTACTGACATGGCTGGTATCTAGTATCTAGAGATTTACTATGGGCCAGAAGTCACTTTGCTTGAAGTGGCCTGATTTTTAATTCAGGCAGCCTGAAAATTCATACCAGAGACCTATGTGTCTTGCCATCATGATGTGTCTGCATCTGCTGGGGACAGAAACACCTCCTTCCGTGCATTTGTGAGAACTGTTTCGACTGAGCATCCTGCTTTCACTCCCTGCCACCAAACTTATTTTGTTTGAAACCAAGGGACAGAAGAGGTAGTTTTCTTATGCCTCAGTATCTTCACCTGTAAAATGGGTTTAGTCTTGGTGTGTATTTTCCATTATGCACTGAGCAGTCCCTAAAAGACCCAGCGTAGGGTAGCTTCCCCTCCTTGTTTTAAGCCTATTATCTAATCTTTCTGCCCACTTCTCTCCTCCCAGACGTCTGGGGATATAGTATGTTAAAATCTCTTATTGGCACTGCTATTTATTTGCAGGCAGAGACATTTTATTCTTTTCCAACTTGTACAAACCTGGGCTTGGCTTCCATCCACAGCCAGACATAGAAATTATAACACATTACCAGGTGGGTATTCATTACCTGGTATTATTCTAAAAGACTTCTGGAGCTCGAGAGATTTTGAGCAGTGAATTTGAGGAAGACACCCTGTAGGTTGCAGTAAAAGCATATGTGGGTAATATTTGAGATTTTTAAAAGTCTTTAATATTCTTTCAGAGGTTCCATTATGTACCATGTCAGCTTCCAGTGGAGAGTAATTTGAATATGACTGTTGGGGAGGCCAGGGCGGAGGAGAAGACAGCAGGGGTGGAGGAGAGGACAGCAGCGGACAAACGACAGGGGCCACTCACCTTGTCTTCGGGCGAACGGCACCATGGGAAGCAGTGGAGCCTTCCTTCATACCACATGTTAGTTTACCAGCGTGTTTTAATTACACAGGTAAAACACTGCCATTATTAGGGGTGATGTTCAGAATGGGCCCCTACACAGTGAGGCATCCAAGCCTTCGGCTGGAGCTGGGGTCTGGAGACCCCTCCCCTACTACTACCACCAACACATTAACCATTCTCTTGCTGGCCCTTGAGCACGAACTGGAGAGGGAGCTGCTGGCACTAGATGCCGAGGGAGGCCCCAGGGAAATAACCAGAATAGTCGGATAGCGGGGAACACTCTTTTTGAATCACAGGTTCGAAATTATTTCAGTGTTTTAACAATTGCTGTGACCCTAATGTTTCCTCATAGCTAGATACCAGCCACGTCAGTAGTGATATTTCCACAGTGAGACTTTTAACTATGAAAGAGCCAGTCTCCCTTTCTCTCTCCTTCTAGCACATCACCCCCCTCTACCTCTTTATTTTCTCATTCAAACACTGAGAGCATCTACATCCATAGCACAAATAGGCTGTTCCTTCTTTTTTTTTCTTTCTTCTTTTTGTTTTGTCTTTCATCACAAAAAGCAGAATCATGCATTGTGAATCTAAGCTCTTAACTCAGTGATTCTCCAGTGTTTTCAGGTGAGGAAACTGAGGCACAGCAAGCTTAATGAGCTCGCAAGTCATTAGTGCTGGAGGAGACCATCAAGTCTAACTGGCTTCAAACCCAGTTCCCAAGTCTAAGTAGTCTGACTTCAAACCCAGTTCCCTGGTGAGTGCTGAGACTGAGCACTACCAGGACCAGGAAATAAAAGTGGTCAGAGACCTAGTACTTCCAGCAAGTAAGGAGAACACTGGGGTTATTTACAAAGCAATGATCTGTAGGAACAAAAGTGGCTGGGAGTTTGACTGGAGGGGTGGAGATATCATGCTCTTACAGGAAGCCACAGGTAGGGATAGGCAGGCGCCTGAGCATGCACAGGGTAAGGTGTACATTTCTGAGCATGCTCAGTGTAAGGTTGAGCTCATTCAAAAAGATGGCATAAATACTTCTGGGCATGCTCAGTTCACGATTATAGTGAGCCAAGTTTACCTAAAACAACGAGTAAGAGTGATGGGCCTGATGACTTTGGCTGGGTCTTTCTAAGTTTCTGCAAAAGAATTTTAGCTGAAACAGAACGAAAGAACAACTTTGCAGGCGTGTTAACAGTCTTAAAGGGGCAGCGGTTTTCTCCCATCATCATAGAAGTTTCCCATAAAGGAAGTGTCCTTGCTTGGGAACTCTTTTTAGTCGTATCACAAACTAAGTGTGCTATGTGACACTTTTGTTGTTGTTTTGGATCTCTGTGTTAAATTTTACAGCGCTTCCTGGCTTTTACTCTATGTCATTACACAGGACTCCGACTCGTTGCTCTAAGTGATCATAGTGTAACCTTTCCCTTGTTGGTTTGATCATTTTCTAGGAACCCTTGTTCCTTTTTTCCTGAGCATGTAGCATGCAGCATGCTTCCAGTTCTTTTCTTAGTTCTCTCCCCTCCTCTGCAGTGTTTCTGTGAAGGTGGATGCTGCAGACAGCGCTATAATCTGGATACAGTCTTGTACAAATAAACCTCGATGCAGCTTTTATGATTTTCTAAATTATCAATTCAAAAAGGAGGATTACTCGCCATGATGCTGCCAGTAGCTGGAATTCGGGGCCATATTTTGTAAATCACATTGTGAGAGGTGGCGAGTTTCGGCCAGTGTGTGTGTATTGCATGACGGCCATTTCCCAAGATAGTCACTAGGAACAGTGGTTATTAATTGTTTAACATTCTGTCACACTAATGGGATAAAAGTGTTACCACGTAGGTGTTATCTTCATCTCCTTTTTTCTGATGTCACTGAGGTTGGACAAATATTTTTTGTGTTTGATATCTTCCTGTTCATGAATTGCTCATTCACTTGTTCTGCAGTTTTAAACTGGGTCGCATCTCTTCTTTCTTACTTGTCTGTTGGAATATTAATTCCTTGCCTATTCCATACATTTCAAATGTTCTATCATTGATTATTTTTTAATATTCTTTTTGGTGAAACATATCTTAAAATGCTGTTTTGTAATTAGTTTATCATTCATTTTGCTTCTGGATTTTTCTGTTTAGCTTAAACAAGTTCTTGCTTGATCTGGAATTTATACATATACTATAATCTTTCATATTCTTTCCTATTTCATTTACACATTTTCATACCTGATCTATTCAGAAGTGATTTTGTATCGGAGTGATGTGTGAATCTGCGTTTTCCTCCAGATAAGAGCCAGTAGGATGGTTCTGTTGGTTTAATTAATCATGACCTTGCCCGTGGGTCGAGATGCCAGAGTCAGCTCTGCAGAGTTACAGGGCTGGGTGGACCCAGGCAGAAAAAGTACATAGCTAAGGCCTCTGGACTCCCAACTCCTCATCCCTTTTCAGCCCCATGTGATTAAGACCAGACCTTAGCAAAGGTCTTTCTACAACAACTTCCTAAAATAAGAGAACAAAAAGATAGTTTCCAGAGTGAGAACCGAAAAGACAGCTGCTGACCCTAGACACAAGGGTCCCTGACGCACTCTCCAGACACACAGTCGGGCTCAGGCCCTCTGCCAAGGAGGTCAGGACACCCAGTCACATCTGGCCTCTCACACCAGTCCAGGGAAGGGCACCAGCACCCACAGGGCCTGGTGCTTGTGTGCCCAACTCTGCCACGTGAAAGAGGGGCCAAAAGCTCCTGCACAGAGAAGCTGGCAGTGCCCAACTGGGAGCCAAGACAGGTACCACCTAAGTGGCTGACTTGGGCCAGGCCTCAGCACGCAGGCGAAGCACACTGGGCAATCGCCAAGCAAAATGGAAAGCTGGAAAGCTGGTTTGGCCACTTCTTTTCTTTTCCTCCTTCCTCTCATTTTCTCTTTTCTCCTCTTACCTTCCCTCCTCCCCCCCCCCCCCCGGCTCTTCTTCTGGAGATATAACATCCACAACTTGCCTGGTATTTCATCAACACTTAAAGTGACTGCAGACACTCACTTCTTATTTAAATTTGTATCCATCTCCTAAATGGGAACCAGGCAACCCAAATAAATTATATAAATGGAATTAATCAGGACAGGATGGAGCGGTGCACAGGAGGAATCCAGCACAAGGGATTGTGCTAATGTGGGAAAGCTGCTGCCGTGAAATACGTATGCTTTGAAGAGAGGAAGGTAGACAAAAGCCAGTTCTCGAGAAGCGAAACAGGGTCTCCTTGAGCAGAATTGCTCTGTGGATGGCAAGACCTGGAGGTGGGCGCATGGTCCTTAGCAGCTACCTTCTGGAGAGCAAGTTGCAGAAATCATGTGTGAGTGAGAAGAACTCTGCTTATCATGGGTGAATGGGCTTTTATTCAACACGGAGAGTTTCAAAATAAACAATGCATTGCTCTAGGAAGAAAACAGGAGGGAGTCTCGGTGATAATATTTTGGTTTGTGTCTTGTAGCAGACATCTGCAGTTTTTGTTCAATTTTTTTTCCCATTTTGACTTAAGGAATCTCCCAAGGGGTTGTGATGCAGGCTTAGCCAATCTTCATGGCCGCTGTCCTGGGGACAAGTCCTGGGGTGCTTGGGATCCTGCCAAACATAAATATGTGTGTTGCCAACACTGGCTTTGTTTGCTTAAGTGATTGTCAATCTTAAAGTCATAAGGATGTTTGATAGAAAACAATGGGGTTTCTGGCTTCTCTTAAGAAGTCAGCTCATCAGGGGAACTCTGGGCTACTCTTCTTTAGTATAGTAGTGAGCTGGGGACGCACAGGGCTTGTCTCTTCAGGATGAGCGAGGCTCTTCAGGATTCTTCATGCAGCCACTGACATTCACATGGCTTTCCCCCATGTGCATTCTGGTTTCCGACACGATCTAAGATAACAGTTCTCTAATTTTATTTCACACCCAGTAGCCATAATGATAACAGCTTCAGATATGGTTTGGCCCAAATTTCATCCTTCCAGATGGGAACATTTCAGGTTCTGAGAAGGGAAGCGAGTTGTCAGAAGTCACACGGCAAGTTGGAAACAGACATGAGGAAAGAACCCAGCAGAGCTTTACGAAACTGACCGTGCACTCTGCGTTTCCTGCTAGGGAGGAACCCGTTTCTCGGGACCCTCTGCAATCCATTAAAGCTGCTGCTATTGGGAATTCAGATCTGATAGGTAATGGGTCATTTTAGATAGTAGAACTGAATGTTCTCTTTCAAACTACTTTTCACATGTGGTTGGCAATTCTTCTTATGATTAGGGCTCAGTAATAAAAATTTTTCCTGGCCATTGAAAGAGACAGGGTGACATCCTCCAGTCTTTCTGAAATAGGCATAATTTCTAAGCTTACAAACAGGAGAAAGTCTTCCTTCGCTTGTTTTTCCATTCTGTATTACTGAGCATTTACAGTGTGCCTTCTAAGTCCCTGACTTAGGGAGATTCCAGTCGAGAACTTTCACAGGTGTCCTACACAAGGCTCGCTGGTGGCTTATGGATGAGTCTGACTTAGGAACACTTCTCCCGGAGTGGAGGTTGTCCATAAGTCAGGGACTTATGACAGAACAGAAACTTCCTGAGACACAAAGACCCATCTGGAGCCTCACAGCTGCCCTCCCCTGTCAGCAGAGGGGAGGGGCTTCCTGAGGCGGGCTGTCTGTCAGTAACCCTCTCACGACAAGGAGGAATCTAAACCAGAGGTCAAGAGTCAGCAGCCAGAAACTGAGATTTACCTTGATTGATCCTCACACTTTAAATTTTTTTTTTAAAGTACAACATTTAAAATAAAAATCTAGACTTTCAAGTTTTTTAAAAATACAGATTTGAATGCACTGAGTTTACGGTGTCTCACAGCACGAATTAGATATGGTTCAGATATGGTTCTGGGCAGGCAGTAGCTGCTTCTTTTAGAGGAATCATATACTCCCAACTTTCACCATCACTGGATTCTCGGCTCCCATCAGGAAGTTATGGGGCTGCCTGTTCTCTCAAGGGATCTGAATTGGTTTTTCCCTCATCTAGGCTTTTCAAAGGATGCAAGATGGCCCCAGGGAAAGGTGAGAAATCTGTGTGGGCAAAGACATAGAAGTGGAAATAACAGAAGGAGTTTAGGAAAAGCATTAGTGGTTTCATGATGTGGGGAGATGATTATAAAGTAGGATGGTGATTGGGCAGCATGAAAGCTAGAAAGTGCACAAGAGCCACGTTGCATCCAAAAGTATGTGTCGAGCGTGGACCTTTACAGAATTTGAAAGCAGTGCAGAGCCTTGAGACTCTTGCCAGGGCCAGCTGTGGTGTGTATGTCTGGGGAGAGCAATGTAGAGAGAATGAAGTCAACAGAGGAAGAGCATTCAGTGTACCTTGGGAGGTCACGTGGGAGGTCACGTGAGCAGGAGAGAGGTGAGGGACCAGCCATCTTTAATTCATGTCCAGAGTAGACACTTGATACACGTTTGTTAATATTTTAAGATAGTGATAACTAAGGATAATTTCCATCTTTTGTCAACCCAGAGTTACCATGATGGGCCTCTTGGCTTGCCATGGCCAAAGTTGGGCATTTGGTCATGGAGAGGGCAAAACTGAATACTTTCTCACAAGTAAAATGCTTTGTGGCAAGTATACAGGAATTTGGACTTTCTTTTTTTTTTTTTTAAGGTTTTTTGAGACAGGGTCTCACTTTTGTGGTTCAGGCTGGCCCTGAGCTCAGCCTCCAACTCACATCACAATCCTCCTGCCTCTGCCTCCCGAGTGCTGGGATTACAGGCGTGAGCCACCACGCCCGGCACTGTGGTATGTGGTACTGGTTGCTGCTGGGTGTAGGTCTCCACACCCAGTATTGTTATGTGGTTACCGGGGAATCGAACCCCGGCCCTTGAGCTTGCAAGACAGGCGCTGGAACCACTGAGCTAAGTCCCCGGCCCTCGGACTTTCTTACTAGTAATGACATTATAATGTCCCAGGTGACCCCATCGTACACTAAGAAAATTAATGGGCCTACCAGTCTCATTTATATGTTAGGGGCCCAGGGCCTCACTTCAGAAATGAGCATGTACAGTACACAGAATGATGCCCAGAGGAAGCAGAAGAGTGATTGCTGCTCCCAAAAGTGAGCCTGAGGTGAGCATCAAGCCCTGGAGAATGTCGCTGGCCCATTGACTGGGAAATACTGTGGTGACCGAGGCAGAAGGCGCTCCACATGCAAAGAACATTATTCCAAGCAAATGAGAGGACCCAGCAATTATTTCCACTCAAAAGTTGGTAATGAATAGGCATGTTATTTATTCATTCATTAAATGTAGGCAAATAAGCAACCAGAGAGGAAGCCGTCTGGCCATACTTCTAATGAATCTGCCCCATTTCTGAGTGAAAAGTGGGCTGTCCAGATGAAATGCTGAGCTCGAGGAATAGATTACCCACTCAGGAAGCCATCTTTCCAGCCCTAATTAAAGAAAATCAACAGCTCCCACTTGCAGTGGAAGATGATGGAAATCAAATATAGGAACTTAAGTACTGACTTTCTAGGCAAGCTGGGCTGGGCTCATAGAACGTTGGGAACCTCGAGGTTGTCTGCAAGATTGTGCCTTGGGTGCTTGGGAAGTTGGTGACTCCAGAGGTGGTCAAGATATTTCATGGAATGGATGTTCTTATAAGACATCAAATTATTTTGATGACACTTTGGTGATTCAATAATTCATTCACCTTTTCATCTGTCCATTCAGTCTGTAAGCACTTAGGGACCACCTAGTCTGTGCCTGAGATGGTAGCATGGATATAAAATGCTAAGCAGAAGTAAATACCGCCTCAGTTCTACCTTCCATTTCAATAGAGGACATGGTTATTAAGTAGATAAACCCACACATGTAATTACTTACAAACTGTGATAAGAGCTTGGACAAGAAAATACAAGGTACTGTGCAGACACATGACATGTCTGGAGAATCAGAAGTGGTCTGCAAGAACAAGGACAGATATCTCTGGGGCATTGACTCGGGCTGGAATCCCAGTGGTTTGGGCAAATTGACTAAATGAGAACCAGGAGGAGGGGGGAGGAGGGAGCAGTCCAGACAGGATCTGCATGTGCCACTATTCAGAAATGGAGGAGAACGTGATGGCCAAAGACAGTGCCCCTTGACTTTGTGTCTGCATCACTCTTCTGTACCAGGTAACCAGAGTCCCTTTCTAGGGCTCAATGGGCAACACATGTAGGCTGGAAACTACCATGCAGACATGAGGCTGGATTGGTTTAAATGTCAGGTAGATTGATGAGAAACCTAACTCCATTGAATTAGCCTCTTAAAAGAAGGATTGGCTTCTCTCTGGAGCCTCTGCTGCTGTAGAAACTTGGTCTCTGGTTCCACCATGACATTAGCACCTCCTGACAGATGGGTTGTCCCTATCTTGACTGAAAAGCCATGCAATATGGACTTTATTTCTAATGACCTAGAATTATCTTGGACAAGGGTGTGCCTTTGAAAAGATTCTATATCCCAACACTGAGACACTGAGGAGAAAGCTTCTAGCATATGCACCCTTGGGAGACACATCCAGACCATAGCAAAAGTGTGAAAGATGTGTGCCGGGGTGACTGCCCTGGGCCGTGTCTAATGCCAGTGTTTTTGAGGATCTTCAAAGTCAGAGTGGCTGGAGACCAGCAGACCTGCAGTCTCTTAAGAGTAATCTGTTAATAGTGTGTGTTAGTTACTTTTTTATTGTTGCTGAGATGAGATACCTGGCACCCAAAGTAAAAGGGGAAGAGGTTTATTTGGCTTGCAGTTAAAGTCTCAGTGCGTAATTGGCTGGCTGCGAGACAGGGATGCCAAATGGGTAATGTACAGGAGAAACAACATGGTGTGCACAAGGTCGCAGAGGCCACAAGGGGCCTTCGCCAACTCTTTCTGCCCTTTCTATCCCATCACTCGTGTGTGGTAGTTTAGTGATCACGTCCCCTTAAGCCCACATCACACATTCCAGATTCAACCTCTTCCGACTACATGAATCTTTGATGGGGCATCCTGACCCAAACCATAGTATGGTGTAAGAGCAACTGCGTGGGGGTGGGGGGGCTCTCTTTCCAGTAAGAATGTCTCTGAGGCATGGCAGTTCCTCAGCTCTCGGTCTCTTCCACAGCCCACCCGCCTTCCGGCTCAGTCCACCCATCCTCTGGGTCAGCTCACCCACCTTCCAGGTCAGCCTACCCATCTTCTGGGTCAGCCCACTCACCTTCCGGGTCAGCTCACCCAAGTTCTGCCCTCCGCACTGAGGGTACACCTCATCTCATCTTCATGGTTTCAGCCTTTCTTTCTGCTTGAAAAGCCCTTTTCCCCTTCTTCTTCTCATCCACCGACTGTGCAAACTATTCATCTTCCAAGATGTGGCCTATGCCTCATGCCCCAGGAAAGCCCGTCTTGGACTCAGCTTTATGCTCATCCTCATAAAATCAGTATGTTTCTCCTTGTCCTTTCTTCTAGACTGAATTGCATATATACTGTCTCTTGCCATCTTTAATGCTATATTGCCTTATTAAATTGATCAGTTGCTCCAAATTGATGCTAAGAAAATCCTTACAAAACGGAGCCCTGCATGTCCCTTGTATGCCCATTATCTAGAACAATGCTTGGCATTCACTTGGTATGCAATAACTATTTGTCAGACTATTAAACAAATAAAAGAAATGTGAAAATCTCTTTTCACATTCACTGATGATGAAATAAGTAAACTCTCTACAAACGACTGTTTGGAAATGAGTGCTGATCCTCTTTTTAACAAGTTAATGGAATGCTTCTCAGCAATGAAAAGGAATTCTGGTGCATGCAACAGGTAGGATGGTTCTGAAGAGATTATGCTGAGTAGAAAAAAAATTCCCAAAGGTTTCACACAGCATGATTCCATTTACAGAACATTCCTGAAATAGCAGTACTATAGCGTTGTGGAACAGTTTAGTTGTTAGCCTGAATTAGGGAGTGGAACAGAGTGAAATCACAGTGAATATAAAAGAAAGAAATAACACACACCCATACACTTACACCCATACACACACACACACACACACACACACACACACACACACACACACACTGGATCCCACTATACAGCCACCTGCATGGCTGAAATCAGACTGACAACATCAAATGCTGGCAAGAATGTGGAGCTAGTGGAACTCTAACACACTCCTACCCGGAGAGTTCATCTGTAAAAACATCATGGGAACATGTTTCAGTCATGACAGTTTCTACCAAGGCTGAAAATACACATTGTGATCCAGCATTTCCACTTCTATGCCTATAATCCAGCATAAAAATACACACAATCACTAGATACACGTTACATTACCTGCAGTGGAACTTTTGATCCCAGCTCCTGTCTTGAAACTCAGGAGTGGCAGAATGGGTAAACCATAGCGTGTGCCTTTCCCCATTGTTGCAGTTGGTCCAGGCCATTATAGCAAAGCACCATAGACTGGGTGGTTTAAGAACAAGCATTTTCTTTTTTGCAGTTCTGAAGGCAGCAAAGCCCAGGGTCATGGCATTGGCAGACTTGTGTCCAGTGAGGTAGCTTCCTCTTCACAGAGAGCTGTCTTCCCATTGTACCCTAGTCGCTTCTCCTTGCTGCACACATGCGGGGAGAGCTAGGAGCATGGGATGGGGGGCACTTACGTTCTTCCTCTTTTCTTTTTTAAATTTTTTCTTTTTATTTTATGAAAAAACCAAATTATTATAACTGAATAATAAGAAAATAACAATAGTTATTATATGTATCATGTAGTCACTCAATATAAGATATAAACCCAAGAGGTTCTTATTAAAAGGAAACAAACAGATAATAGCACAAGCTTTCCTTGCAATGAACTAAGATAAACTATTAGTATAAATGAAACAAATTAGCATATATATTGAATATTTTTTAAACAACACAATATGTAATTTGGAAAGTATGTGGACTTTTCTCTACTTCCTATTTGTGTCTCTTCTAGTTTGCTCTTGTGTGTGTGTGTGTGTGTGTGTGTAGTTCCTCAGATAAGAGAAGCCATGGATATTTGAGCTTGTGTTTCTGATTTCTTTCACTTAACATTATATTCTCAAGTTGGGTCCATTTGATAGGACATGAATCCCATTACTAGGGTCCCACCCTGATGGTCGAATCTAATTGTAATCCTCTCCCAAATGAGTTTTTTGGGAAAACAAACCCTTAGTCCCCAGCGCCCACCCTGGGAGACTGCACAGCTACACGCTGCGTGAATCAGTGCGGATGGGTGCTGAATCCTCATGGTGAGTGGAAGAAAGAGACATGAAGAAGACACACTGTGGGAGCCCACGTGGGATCCGTGTGAGCTGCCGGAAGTCAGGATGGTGGTTACAGTTGGGGGAGGATCGGGAAGGAGCACAGAGGGACACTCAGGCTCCTGCTGTTGTTCTGGGTCTCCACTGGGTTCCTCTCTCATAGGTGATTTCAATTTTGTAAAAACATTCAGTTGCACACATAAGACATGTACACTTTAGTATATAATATACTTCAGTAAATATTTTTAAAGGAAAAAAAGGCCATTTTGTTCTACAGTCAGTATTTAGATTCTGGAGAGACACATGAAGATAATAAACCTATAATGGCAAAGATCCCCTGTTCTATGGAGGAAGCACTTATTTTCTCTTCTCTTTCTCTTCTGAAGAGCTCTAATTCACCGATAAGATCAGGAGAAACTTTTCTGATAATGGTGGCTGTGGTTTTAATTAGTTATCGAGCTAAAATGACTTGCATCAGAGAGACTTTGCCTTGTCTTCATAGCAGGGCAGCAGAGATTTCTTTTTTTGTAAGGTACTTACTGAACATCCCTTGGATGGTTCCTTTTAAGACCTCCTGAAACTTATTTTCAAACAAGAGAAGAAAAAATTGTCAAATATAATTGCTGTAAAAGAAAAAAAAAATCCCCTCATTAGGAAACCTGCCTTTAGGAATTCAAAAATAAAACCGTTCAAGTAGAGAAATCCTTGTTTGCCTCACATGGAATTATCTCGGCTAAGAGGAGACTCTCCATCTGTGTTTGTGGACCTCGTTCGGGGAAAATGGGCTCCCCGGACAGATTACCCCTGGCCAGCTAAATAGAGGACAGTTCATGCCTTTCCCTGTGATTCGGTGAAAACAGTGTATCTTGTCATTCTAACCATTATAATCCTGTAATTTGCAAAACACAGGAGGCATTAAAGCGGGGATAATATCACCTTCCCATGCCAAAGACAGAAAAGAGAATTAATGAGACCAATAAAGCTGCTCTCGCAGGAAACAGAAACACAGATGGGAAGTGGGGGCGGAGCTGGCAGGCCTGCAGGCTTGGGGGACTGTCTGCTGCTGCCTTACAGCCAGGACTGTGTCACGGAACCGCCAGCCATTCTCACCCCCCCCGGGGGAGCCCGCCTGGGCAAGGTGCAGGGTCCTGGCAGGGATGGGAAGTCTACCCAAAGGTCAGTGGGTATCGAGTGGCATCTCCGTGCGCTTGGCACCAAGCAGGCATCATGGAGATGCAAAGAATCATCACGTGTTGCCTGTTTGTCAGGGAGCTTGTGGTCTATTTTGAAAGCAAGTCAGATGTCCTCAGCTCATGCCTGGGGCAGGGGCTAGGCGGCGTTTTCCATACACATGGTATTGAGACTCGCAAGTGGTGTCCAAGCCTCTCAGAGACATTGAGCTCCTCGGGGAGGCAGGTCGGAGCTGCATCGCGGAGGAAGGGGATCAGCAGTCCTCCCAGTGCAGGCATTAGGTCCTCACACTGACTAAAAAGAGCAAGCCAACTACACCCATGTGCAGGTGAGAAAACCAAGGCTCCCAGGGTAAAACTCAAGGTCCACAGCAGGCAGGAGGGCCAAACCACATCCTCACTGAGCGGCCCCCACGCTTCCTGTTGGCTGTGTTCCCACCGCAGAAAGTGGGGACCTGATAGAGGCAAACCATGGTCCTAGTGGCGTATATCTTCATTGTGAAGGGGGAGGATCAGAAGTTCAAGCTCACCAGAGGCTCCTTAGTAAGAACCTCTCAAAAAAATAACGAAAAAGTGAATAAGAGCTGGGGTAGAGATCAGTGTGAAGATCCTGGGTGCAACCCCCAGAACCACAACATAAAAAAGTTTTCGCTTTTCATTCTCAAATTAGGAGACAGGAGAATCCAAATGATGTTTGCAAGCTTACTGCCAGGGCTTAGGAGGCAGCCTGGGAGAGGAACGCCGCCCTTGGGACAGGCTCGTGGCTCGCCTTGGAGGACTTGGCACCGCCTGAGGAGCGGGACCCGGGGCTGTCCCCACACAGGTTCCAGTCCCCGCGGGGGCCTGGCTTGTCTGAGTCTCTGAGGAAGTTGTGCTTTGAGGTAACATGGGAAAGAGAGGAAGACCGGTGGGAAGTCGAAGAGAGAGCAAAGGCAGTGCACAGAAAGTCAGAAGGAGAGGACAGTGGGAAGAAGGGAGGGGGTGAGGAAAGGGGAGAGAGGTATAAATGACAGGAGAGAGGGATGGGCAGAAAGAAGTGGTACAGGGAAGGAGAACAGGAGATGGGGAAAGGGGGAAAGAGAAAGAAGGGAAGAAAGGAAAAAGAAAAAAGAGGGAAGGAGAAGAGGAAAGGAGGAAGATAAGGATGAAGAGAAGGAGGGAGAACGTAGAAGAGAGACCAAAGCAAGGGGAGGGGAGCAGAGGGGCAGAGCCTGGGGCTCCTGCTGTGCGTCTCCCGCCCAGGCCCGGTGTTCGCGTTCCTCGGTGCTTCTCTCCTCCCCCCAACGCCCCCGAGATTAGCTTTTCCGTGACACTTTCATCTGCTTATCTCACTAATTTTGTTTTTGATGTTTTAATTTATTGCATTTTCATCAGGATCTCTTTCCCTTTAAGGCATTGTAATTAATAGGCCCGTCTCAGTTCCTCTGAGACAACATTCTTAATTGCCACGATACTCACTGAGGTCTCTTAGGCCTCTGTTGGGCTGCTGGCCGAGGTTCGTTTGCATTCGATTCTCAAGCTCTTCCGTTATACGGTACTGTAGGGGGAGAAAGAAGGTCTGCCCTGACGCCACACCGCCAGGCATGTGCCCAGCTTCCTGGGCCCCACCCGCCTTCTAACTCTTCATTTATAATTAACTAGCTCACTTTGATGGAGTGGTTGTTTTTTTTTTTTTTTTTTTTTAATGAATTTCCACAAAAAGAGTGGGTTGCTTTTATTTGGAAAGTAAGCACTGTGTATTAATAGTTTCATGGATAGATTGAAAATTGCTTTTGTGTTTCTTAAAAAAAGAAAATCAAGGGCCGGGGATATAGCTCAGTGGTTCCGGCGCCTGTCTTTGCAAGCGCAAGGACCCGGGTTCAATCCCCGGTAACCACATAACAATACTGGGTGTGGAGACTCACACCCAGCAGCAACCAGTACCGCATACCACAGTGCCGGGCGTGGTGGCTCACGCCTGTAATCCCAGCACTCGGGAGGCAGAGGCAGGAGGATTGCTGTGATTTGAGTTTGAGGCTGAGCTCAGGGCCACCCTGAACCACAAAGCGAGACCCTGTCTCAAAAAACCTTAAAAAAAAAAAAAAAGAAAGAAAATCAAGCAGGGCCAGGGATTTAGCTCAGTGGTTCCGGCACCTGGCTTGCAAGCACAAGGACCTGGGTTCAATCCCCCGGTAACCACATATAATACTGGGTGTGGAGACTCACACCAGCAGCAACCAGTACCACATACCACAGTGCCGGGCGTGGTGGCTCATGCCTGTAATCCCAGCACTCTGGGAGGCAGAGGCAGGAGGATTGCTGTGATGTGAGTTGGAGGCTGAGCTCAGGGCCAGCCTGAACTACAAAGCGAGACCCTGTCTCAAAAGAAACAAAAAACCAACCAACAAACAAAAAAACCAAACAGTATTTACAGAAGACCAGAGTGCCTGTCCATCTTAGGGGCCCCAGGTGACACAGGCACCCAGGAAAAAGTATCTTCCAAAGCTGCTGACCCAACACTCCCGTCCTCCAACCCAAACTCTAGTGACCATTGATTTGTGTCATTTTGACATTTTACTACAATTTTGACATTTTTAGAATGTAATTGTAAATAGTGCCCTTGGACTTTTGATTCTCGGTTTTGGTTAAGCTTATTTTCCCAGCTAGGTCTACCTGTTTCCAAGTAAGTTTGCTTTGACATTATGTGTTATATTCTACTTTATACATTTTATTCTACTTCCCGTCACGTACCGCAACACCCTCCCCTTTCTTAAGAAACGAAGAAAGTACTTTGGGGGAAGCAAGATAAAATACCCCAACAAGAACAGCACAGGAAAACAACCACTGATGTTTCTGGACAGGGCACAGGACCCTCAGGCTCCCCCCGCCTCACTCACAAGAACAGGGGGAACCGTGTGACCTTCGAGAGTGGCTCATGTGACCTCTCTCAGCCTCTCCTGCCTTTGTTTTGAATTGGAGCTATTTGATCCGATTTCCTAGATTTGGTTGTGAGGATTAACAAACGAATAAGAATATGTCAGAACGTGCTCTGAACAGTGGCACATATGTACGTGCTGCCATCCTATCCTGCTCCTGCCCCTCCACCTCTGTGTCTTGTCTGTCTCCATCATCACCTCCATCTTCCTGCTCCATCTGCCTCCTGCCAATCTAACTGCACAACAGAGGAGGGGTAGAGTCACCCCTTGGTGTCCCTGTTCTCCAAGCATCCATCAGACACACTGGCCCAGAGAACAGGGATTCCCCTAGCACACCCACCCTGGTGCTGAGGTCCAGGAGAGAGAGAGGGGTTTAGGCAGCTTCGCGGGTGCTACCTGACAGGCACAGATCCACTTCCATAGCTAGGACAACTTGAAACTGCTCCTTCTCCTTCCCTGATTCTACCCAGGAATATCATGCAGCACCCAGGGGTCCTTTCTCAGTGCCCTGCTGTGGACTCTAAAAGATTTCATACCTGTGGCCACAGGGTGCTGGGGAAGTCAGTTACTCTTTGGTGATATCTTAAAGTAGTTGGCTTTTTGTCTACTGTGGCCCATGATGTTACGATTCTATTATGGAATACATTGGAAAGACAGGAATTAAGTTTCTATTATGTCTTCTTCTAATAGCCCATTGTTGTCAAATGGACAGTTTTTATTCCTTATTGCCATTGCAGTGTTTTTCCTTTTCTTTTTTATTGCAGTAAAATACACATGATGTAAAATGTATCCCCTTAACCATTTTGTACTGTACTACCCTGTGATGTTACATGCTTCCCTAAGGCCGCCCTGCATCTCCAGAACTCTTTCCATTCACAAAACTGAAACTCTGTATCCACTCAAATATAACTCTCCGTTTCCCTTCTTGCCTCCGCCTTTTGCAACTACCACTTTAATTTCAATTTCTGATTTTGACTATTCTACCAGTGTTGTTGCACATGTGAAATCACCCAATATTGACTTTTGGTATCTGGCTTATTTTATTTAATAGCATGTCATTCAGGTGTCAGAGCTTCCTTCCTTTTCAAAGTTGAATAATACCCCACTGTATGTATCTGCTGTATTTTGCTTATCTGTTCCCCTTTCAGTAGATGCTTGGTTGTTTCCCTGTTGTGACTGTTGTGAGTAATGCTGTTGTGGACGCAAGGTAAATAGCTCTCAAGATCCTGCTCTCAGTTTATCCCATCCCGTATTCAGAAGCAGCATGCCAGGTTGCCTGGCAAGTCTGTTTTTAGTCGTTTGAGGAACCATCATAGCATTCTTCCCCGCACCTGTACTATTTTACAATCCTATCAGCTGTCAACAGGAGTTCTGACTACTTTGGATTCTTGTTAACACTTGGGATTGTTGGTTATTTTAATAACAGTCATTCTGATTGGAGTGAGGTGGTATCTTATGGTTTTGATTTGCATTTGCCTAATAATTAGTGATATCGATGATTTTTGTTATTTTCTTACTGGACACTTGTATATCTTTGAGGAAATGTATATTTAGATCCTTGCCCTATTTTTAATTGGTTTTTCTGAAATTTTTTTGTTATGTTTGGAAGTCCTTTACATATTCTGTTTATTTTCTTATAAGATTGTTATTTTCAGATATTCTCTCCCACTCAGTGGTTGTCTTTCTACTTTGTTGATATTGTCTTTTGATAAACAATTTCTAAACTTTTTCACAAAGTCCTGTTTATCGATTTTTTCTTCTGTTCCTTGTGCTTTTGGTATCCTAGCCAAGAATATATATCACTGAACACAGTAGCACAAAGATTTTGCCCAATTTTTTCAAGAATTTGAAGTTTTAGGTTTAGCATCTTAGTCATCGGTCCATTGGAGTTAGTTTTGGATATGGTGTGAGGTAAGGGTCCAGCTCCTTTTGCACATGGATAGCCAATGTTCCTAGCACCATTTGTAGAAAACACTTCTCTTCCTTATTCAATGGTCTAGGCCCTTTATTCAAATCATCTGACCCTGCCGTAAGGGTTTATTTCGAGCTCTTTACTCTGCTCCATTTGTCCACATGAGATATACTAGTACCACATATTTTGATTAATGCAGCTTTGTAGCAAGCTTGAAATTCTACAAGTATAAGTCCTTCAGCTTTGTTCTTCAAGTTAGCTTTAGCTATTCATGCTTCCTCATTACACAGAATTCCACATTAATTGGAGAATATTTTTCTTTTATTTTTTTAGAATATTATTTCTGTTTTTTGTAAAAAATGTGGCTGAGATTTTGGTTGGGATTTTCCTTTGTTTTTCTTCTTCTTCCTCCCCTCCCTGTTCCTCCCCTCCTCCTCCCGCTCCTTCTCGTGTTGTACCCAGGACCTTTGCATTGGGCTTTTTATGTATCTATTTATTTTTTGAGACAGGGTCTCCTAACCCTTACTAAGTTATGCAGGTTAGGCTCAAACTTTCAATCTCCGTGCCTCAGAGTCAGGGTGCTAGGATTACAGGGATATGCCATCATCTCAGTTATGCTATTGCAATTTTAAAAATTTTGTTTTGAAATATGTTTTACTTTGAAGTAAGTGACAAAAGTAGCGAAGACACTTGCTTCATCGTCTTCTTACAGTGACACTTTTTACATAACCTCAATACATTATCTGAGCTGGGCACCTAACATGAGCCCAACACTGTCTAGGATTGATGTTCTGGCTCCTCCCCCTCCTCTAGTTTTCTCCTGTGTTGTTCTGTGCTCACAGCTTCTCTGTCCAAGGCATCTTCAAGATGAAGTTCAGTGTTATTACTATACAAACAGCAAGAAGAGAGGAAATAAGAAAAAAAAAAAAAGCTTTCACCCCAGTCAGCTTATCATAAAGGATGTTAGTATACCACACAGTGCTTCCCTTTGGCCAGAACTCATCCACGTGAGCATACTTCGCTGTGAGGAGGCTGGGAAAGCTGGCAGACTGTTACCTGTGTGTGTTATGTGTTGTTGCTGTGTAGAGTCCAGGAAGAGGGCAGAGTGGAGCTTGGGCAGACAACGAGTGATGTCCCAGGGATCTGTGCAATGGAATGAAATATAAGCACCAAAGTGCTAGCTGCTCTTTGTAATCTTGGCACTCCTACTTTACATTATTGGAATACGTCGTTCCTCCTGCAGAAACATTTGGAATGCTCTGAATTGTTAGATTTAGAAGTTGCCATGGCCTGAACAGAGTGATTTTCCATATGCTTTGGTTGAATGAAGTTCACCTGGGCTCTGCGGAGTTCTTGGAAACTGAGCGAGGTGGGAACATACTCCTGTGCGGACTGTGCCATGTGGTCAGGGAAGGGAGGCTTCCCAGAAGTGTGGACACTTAGCTCTTCCTAGGGATGTGACACAGCTGAGACAGACAGCCCTTCTGATAGGCTAGGGGTGAGGGAAGAGCTTGGCAGAAAGAGGAGCAGATAAAGGGTTAGCAGGTTAGAGGCAGGGTGTGCTTCCCGGATGAGCAGAAGCTCATTATGGCTGCAGAGGACGGTGGATCATGTAGAGTCTTGTATCTCTGGGAAAGTGATTTATGGAGCTGATTCCCACAGTGGTAGATTCAGGTGCTTTGACAGACCAGAAGCAGGAGACGTGTTTTGTGAAGTGGAATTTAATTCCCCTTGCATTATTCCAGTGAATCAGTGAATCAGTATGAGTGGTTTTGAGGCCGGTGATTCTAATATGTGCTGGAGAAGTAGTAACTTGTATGGGAACAGATGTTTACAGGCATGAGAGTGTGTGTGTGTGTGTGTGTGTGTGTGTGTGTGTGTGTGTTGAGTGGTGAAGGTGAAAAATGAATGACTGCATGTGACCATCTTTACCACGTCTTGATTCTTTTAATATGGAACATATCTCTCTATTTCACATACTTTAGTATTAAGGACTCTTTTGTAGTTTCTAGTCTAAAGGTCGGATGTGTGTTTTATAAAATCAGTTTATTTGCATTATAGTTTTTCAGTGCTAAGTGGAATTTTGCATTGCATTTTCCAGTTGTTTGCTGCCAGTAGGTAGAACTAAAACTGAGTTTGGTGATCTTAATTGTGTATTTTGAAACCTCGCTAAGAGACCTCATTACTTTTAGTAGTTACTTTGTGGCTTGCTGAATATTTTCCTCATGAATAATCATGTCATTGCTAATAGAGGCAGTTTCACTTCTAGCATCTAGTTTTATGCCTTTTATTTCCCTTCTTCAACTCACTGAAATGGCTAGAATATTTTAAAAACAATTTTAATGAACTTATTTTGAAATGTTTTTGAATTCACTATAAATAACAAAATAGTAAAAAAAAAAAACTTCTTGGGTATTTTTCAAAGGTTAAATAAGATACCAGGAAAGGTCTTTGCCTTTTTCTTTATCTTTATTGGAAAAGTATTTAGTCTTTCACCACCAAGTGTGATGATTTGCTCTAAGTTCCACATAGACATCCTTTATTTAATTGTTTAAATCCCTTAACATTCTTAAGTGGCTGAGAGTTTTCAACATAAATATGTGCTAACTTTTAAAAAATGCTTTTTGTGCATCTATTTAAATGGTCATATGATTTATCTTCTTATTCTGTTAATATAGTGAATTATATTGATTTCAATGTTAACTTCGTATTGTTCAATGAACTCAGATAGTTGGTCATGATGTATTATCAGTTTTATATATTTGTATTCAATGTAGTAAGATTTATTAAATATTGTTATTTGAATAAGTATTTGTAGAGAATGTTGCTCTGTAAATTATTTTATAGTATATTAAGTGTTGGTGTAAGAGTTCTACTGTTGTGATAAAACTAGTTGAAAGTACTGTGCCTTCAGTTTTCTTACAAAGTTGATATGATGATTATTATTCTTTTCCATAAATAATTAATAGAATACTGGGGATGCTGCTCAGAGGTGGAACACTTGCCTATTATGCACAAGGCCCTGGATTTGATCTCATGCACTGCAAATAAACAAAGATACTAAATAGAAGTTAGTAGGGCTGGGAATTTAGCTCATTGGTTCCAGCACCTGTCTTGCAAGCTCAAGGGCCTGAATTCCATCCCCACTAACCACATACCACAGTGCTGGACATGGTGACTCACACCTACCAGTAATCAGTACCACATACCATAATGCCACGCATGGTGGCTCACACCTGTAATCCCAGCACTCGGGAGGAAAAGGCAGGAGGATTGCTGCTGAGTTCCTGGCTGAGTTCAGGACCAGCCTGAATTACAAAGTAAAACTCTGTCTCAAAAAACTGAAAAACAGAAGTTAGTAGTGAAACATATGGGCTATGGTATGTGGTGATACTGTTTTTGAAAGCCAACTTAACAATTTTATTAAATACAAGACTAAACAGATTTTCTACTTCTTCTTGTGTAAATTTTGGTGAATTTTATTTTTAAAATAATTTTTCCATTTCCTCAAAGTCATTGAAAGTTTTTGAATGAGGTTAGTTATTTTGAATTTTTTTTTTTAATATTTGAAAGACCTGCGCTTGTAGCCTCCCCTTTGTTCTTGATATTGAAGCTTTGTGTCTTTTCTTTTTGTTTCACCGACTTGGCTCTGGAACCTCAGCTCCTCATTAGTTTCTTTCTTCATTTATCTTTTAATGCATTCTATTAATCAGACCTCTGTTCTACCTAAAAGCACTTACTATCACTTCATATTTCTCTAATCTATTTTATTTTTTCTTCATAACACTTATTACCACTTAGCATAGTGTTACACATTAATTCATTATTTATTTATTCATTATTTGCTTCTGCTTTTATATTGAGATCTCAGTTTAAGTAGCAACTTTTGCTTCTTTTGTGTCTTCAATTTCAAGTACATATTACACACTTAAAAGTATTTGCAGAAATATTAAATTTATTTAGCTTATCTTTATTACCATTTATATAGCCATAGAGCCTAGAGTTGAATAAAACATCTTGGAGATGTTGGAGAACTTATCCATTCTTTAGTAAAGATTACTCTTAATTTGTTCTAAGTCAGGAATTAGATACAGAGTATCTCACTGAATCTCATAACATTTTTGCAGGCCCAGAACTACTGTAACCTCAGTTTACAGAGCAGGTAACTAAATTCCTGTGATTGTCCAAAATCACACAGGCAGTAAGTGACGAAGGGTCAGGTCTAACCACAGACCTTATAAGGGCATAGCGTGGGTGCTTAGCCATTAGGTGACACTGCATTGTACTACCATCTTTTCCTCTTTTTGTGGAAGAAGAAGTCTTGGTTCTAGTCATGTTGAAACCACAGCGCCTTGGAAGACCCGTGGCAAGTGTTGCTACAGAAGAGCCACAGCAACCACTCAGCCTATAGCTTCCCTCCAGCTTTAACTGTAAATTTAAAGCTCACATCTAGAAAACTTCTTGTATCTCTGGATTTGTGTTCAGGAAATGAATTTGTGCATATATTGCCAGCTCTAACATATACAAAAATAGGACATAGAAATTTGTATTCTCAAATAAATTCTTCATTAATTCACCTACAATTTAAGAATCCAATAACAACCTTCCTCTGACAGAGCCTCAGCTTGAGATGGCAGTTGATTCGATATTCCCACTCAGTGGGAACAGTCTAATTCCAAATCCCAAGGCCTAATTGGTCTAGATACCAGGCTGAGCATTCAGGGAAAGTTTAGCAAAGAGATTCAAAATGAAGATACAGAAGGGACAGTGTTCACAGAAAGGGCAGACACTGATCCAAATCCATCCAGCCACCTAGCTTTGTATTTTTTTTTTCCTTCCCACTGTTTCTCAGGCCCGTCCTGTCCTTTCCATCTGAGCATGTCATCGTGGTCTCTTAACAGTTTCTTTACCCAACCCAGATAATTTCTGAAATGCAAAGCTGACCATGCTACTCTTCTGTTCAAGGAGTTTCAGAGAGTTCCAACTACCTTTCCAAGGTCTGGACTCATTGGTATAATGCAAAATCTCTTCAATCAGTTATCTACCGCTTGGAAGGTCTTACCTCATTGTGCACGTGAGTCTTTGTCATTCTTATATCAGGTGCTGCAGTGCCAGGCATCAAACCCAGAATAGAAAGTAAGATGCCTGCATTGAGTACACACTCATCCCCTTCAATGCTGCTGCTTTTCCCACACTGATACCACGTTCCCAATGTTCTCTGCTTCTTTCTGATCCTTGGAGTAACTGTTGCTCATCTCACCAACTATTTGGAACATTCCCTCAGATCACTTTTTCCATGATATAGTAAGGCTTTCACAAAATCTCCATATTTCCTCCTGGGTATATTGTCTGACATATGCTCCAACTTC
>PVIR01000446.1:74441-104024 GCA_004026965.1 Petromus typicus
TTAGGTTTTTTGAGACAGGGTCTCGCTTTGTGGTTCAGGCTGGCCCTGAGCTCAGCCTCAAACTCACATCACAATCCTCCTGCCTCTGCCTCCCGAGTGCTGGGATTACAGGCGTGAGCCACCACGCCCGGCACTGTGGTATGTGGTACTGGTTGCCGCTGGGTGTGGGTCTCCACACCCAGTATTGTTATGTGGTTACAGGGGAATTGAACCCGGGTCCTTGCGCTTGCGAGACAGGCGCCGGAACCACTGAGCTAACTCCCCGGCCCATGCTCCAACTTCTTATGCACCAAGACATGGCTGTATAAACATAAGCAATGCAAGGGACAGTATTGATAGCCACTTTGAGTAGGGGGTCTATTAACTTCTCTGTCTTCTCCAAGAGAACTTATAGATAGCTCTTTTCCCTCTTCTCTGTTTATCAACTAGAAATGAAATCTCATGGGACCTCGGGGGGTGACAGTATTGAAGGTAGGAAGTTTGTTTCTTGAATGACACCTTAGAGCAGATACCCTCTATTATCTGGTATTTGATACTATGTTTGTGAAAGTTAAGCAAAATCCATGTGTGTGTACGTGCTTACGTACACACACACACACACACACACACACACACACACACACCTGTGTATTCCAGATATTATGATTTGGGGCTTTATTTGTTATAGCAGCTAGAGTCACTTTATTAGCACATATCACCAATCTTGATTCATTTTAATTCATTTGTACCAAATAATTATTGAGGATCTATGTCCTGGGAACAGAGCAAAGCAGTGCAATTCTAGCATAGAATTACTTAATTATGTTTCCTGCCTTCGTGGAGCTTGTAGTCCCAAGGTTTATTGTCCTGCTTCTGCTTATCTGGGTAGTTTATAATTTTGACTATTATAACACTTGTCATGTGTTTATTAGCAATGTGTTTTTGCCATTCTGCCCTCTGAAAATGTGATTTCTTGAGAAGAGGTTCCGTGTGTAATTGTATTTCTGCAGAATGGTTCTTAAAACATAGCAAATATAGGAAAATAATTAAAATTCTTATTTAGATCTGGAATATCCTCCCATTCCCTCATGCATGCATAGGTAGGGCTTTGGAAGGTGAGTGGATCATAGGGACAGTACTTATTGAAGGATTAATCCATAGATGAGTTCAGTGCTAAATGTGCTGCTTGGACGTGAAGCCTGATTGGAAAGGGAGGTCACTGAGGACAGGACCTTGAAGGATGCATTTACCTCCCTAACTCCTCTCTCTGTGCTTCAAGGCTGACATGATTTGAGCAGCTTTTCTCCAGTAAACCTTTCACATGCTATTTCTGCCTTGGAACCAGCCTACAGTGTACTGAAAGCACAAGCCAAAAATAATTCTCTTCTCCTTTAAGTTGTAGGTGTTGGCTGTTTTGTCTAAGTGATGAAGAAAGTGGCCAGGTCAGATTTTAGTATTGGGAGAGGGATCATTGCTCTGACTACCTGACTGTGTGGTTCAGAAACCTTTGGAATTGGTTTGTGAGAAGAGGTCTGAAAGGTCTAGAGATGCCAGGTAGGGAAGCCCTAGAATTCATGAGATAACTTTGATGGGTGTTGAGAGATTCTGGCCAGAGCTCAGAAGAACAGAATGCTCATAGACATACAAACAGTAAAGACCACGCTTAGAAGGCCTCTGGTAGGAACAAGGACTCCATTGGCATTTGTCCTTGAGATCATTAGTGTTACACTCAGACAGAAATTTGTCTGCCTTTTGGTCATGTCCTGAGGCTTTGTGGGAAACTGTGATTAAGGGTGATGGACTAATTAATCTGTGGGAGGAAATTTCAGAGGAGCCCAGGGTTCAGGTTATAGCATGGATACTACAGAGGCAGACTCAAGGAACCAGGGAGGGAGATAGACCCTTCCATTTCATGCCCCTGTGACCTAGTTCTGACCGCGCCTCAACTCCCAAAGGTCATTTAGCTTTGAACTCAGTTGCAGATGAATCCACTAATGAGTACAATACTCCAATAATTCAACTTTTCCAAAGTCCTGCTTCTGAGTGCCTGAGGCTTTGAGGGGAACATTCTAGACATAAACCAGTATTCCATCCTTGGCCCCTTAAAAGATTCATTCATATCTGTATGCAAAATGTATTTAGTCGATCTTTAAAAGTTACCAAAGTCTTAATCATTCTAGCATTGCTGAAAAGTTTAAATCCAAAGTCTCAGAAGAGACCTAAGGCAGTGTGAGCCCCATAAGTTAAATGCTGACAACATGCAGTGACATGAGATAAACATTCTTATTGCAGAAAAGAGGAAGAAAGAAAGGAAGGAGACAAAAGCAAAACTGAAACCCAGCAGAGCAAGGATTAAATCCTGTGGCTTCACACATTGACGTGTCATTGGCAAACTGTCTGACCTCTCAGACCTTCTGAAATCTGGATGAAATCACCTCTGACCCCACTACTCTTGCATTCACCATGACCATAAAAGCAGCACCACATGGTTGATGAGAACATCTGCTGTTAGTACCATAGCCAGGACCTCTTAGGTCACGGCTGCAGAGGTCTCTGATTGCTTGTATGATTGACCTTTGTGAACTGAATCCTGAAAAGACAACTCTCCAGGTCACTTTTCAAGTAGGAGGTCCAGGGTTTCTCTTCTCAAATGAAAGGTTTATAGATGTGCACCTTTGAGCTTGTGGTTGGTGGAGTCTTGAAGATTCGTGTGATACCCTCAAGGCCTCACTTTTATTCCTTTAATGCAAAGTACAGAAGTACTTGGGTTACTGAACTTTCTTTGTTCTAACACTCTGGAAAAAATGGCTACATTTGTGTTTATGTGGGAAAGATGGTCACAGTTGGGTTTTTATCCAATGTAGAATTTTCAAACAAAATAAAAAATTTCCAAATGCTTCTGTTTACAAATCAGATTCCAAGCAAAAGTGTTCATAAACCAAAGTACCACTGCATTTGGCTTCTGTTTATTGCCAGTCTTTTTAGCAACCAGACACTAAAGAACCAATTTTGCAGGTGCTTCCTTTCTGGTCAAACAGAAGACTTTTCAACTGGACTTTTTGTTTCTGATTCTCACTGTAGATCTTGCTAAAAGCTGTAAGCTGCCTTGAAATTTCCTTGTACAGTTTAATTAGTCCATCACTCTTAATCTCAGTTTCCCACCAAGACTCAGGATATGACCAAAAGGCAGCCAAATTTCTGTCTGAGTGTAACACTAATGATCTCAAGGACAACTGCCAATGGAGTCCTTGTTCCTACCAGAGGCCTTCTGAACGTGGTCTTTACTGTTTGCATGTCTATGAGCATTCTGTTCTTCTGAGCTCTGGCCAGAATCCCCCATAAAAGTTAGCTCACAAATTCTAGGGCTTCCCTAGCTGGCATCTCTACACCTTTCAAAACTCCTCCCACAAGTCATTTCCAAAGGTTTCTGAACCACTAGGTAGTCACAGCAATAGTCTTATTCTCCTTTATGTTGCGAATGTCAGGTATTGTGTCTCAGTGAAGAAGGAAATGTCTAAGAAATCTAGTGAGTAAAATCACCACCCAAGGTTCTCATCTAGAGCTTCCTTGGCCCCAGCCATAGGGAAAGGATCCCTCCCTGCTGCATGACCTCTTTTGCAGTTTGTGGCAAAGACTTCCTTTCACAAACAAAACAGAATAAGTGAATCTTAAGAATTTTCTGCCTCCCCCAGTGACTCCCCCCTCCCAATGAGATATAAGATATTTGACAATTTTCTTCATTTTCCTCCTACTTTGCTTTCAGTTGGACTGCACTTTGTGGTGTCTCTCCTGCCCAGAAATGATGAATGCCCTTTAAGCCAACACAGTGATGTTTGTAAATGAACTTAAAGAGAATGAAAATTGCATAGGACCAAAGTGGGCTCCAGCAAGCAGCTCAAAAAACCACATTTTCAAGGTACTAAGGAAAGGGAATTTATCCAATTTAATTTTCAGAAAGGCCCATAAAATTAATAAGTATTCTGACTGAAAAGCATAATTAAACCAACAGTGAATGTAAATGAGGAAGGGAAGTATGGTATGGCTGGAATAGTGTTTTGCAACCAAATGGCCCATACCAGGAAAATAAATTATTAATGCACTCTTAATTCTTGAGAAGCAAAAAAAGCCCATGCTGCTTGGCACAGTCATCTTCCTGGGAATGTCTGAGCCAGGAGAAGTGGAACAAGCAGCAGCTTCCTCAGCACTGAAGCCAAGAGGGAGATGCTGTCTTTCACCTCCAGCTGCTATCTAAAAAAATCCCACCTTCCGTCCTCTGGCCGACAGTGTGCTTGTCCACCAAACAGTCAGTTCTCTTGCCTAGCAGAGTCTGCTTCATTTACAGGCGATATGCAAGCTCCGCTGTGTGAACTATGGCTGGTCTGAGCCATTTGTGGCATTCCTATTTCCCTTTGCTATCTACCTCATTTCCCAGCTCTCCTTGCAGCTGGGAATGGCTGCTTGACGCCATCTTGGCCAATAGAACATCAGCAGTTGTCTGCTGAGGAACTCTCGAAAACATTTCATCCCTGTTCAAGAAAGAAAATAAACCTTTCTTAAAACCCTGGCTCCCCTCTGCTTACCTTATCCATCCTGACTTTGAAGTAACCAAAATTCCTGGAGCAGTACCAGCTATCTTATAACCAGGAGACAACAAAGATGGCAGTTGGACTGAACGTGGTCTTTACTGTTTGCATGTCTATGAGCATTCTGTATACAGAGCCAATATGTTGAAGATTATAACACAAACTGGCATGTATTTGAGTCTTTTAAGGACGTAATTGTGTTGTTCAACCAACCTTGGAGTGTGTGCCTCCATCTTCTTGTGAGAAAAGTAAACAATATCAGTGTCTTTTAGGCCACGGTTAATGAGAATTCTTAACATCATCCTAACAGTCTTCCCATGTGTGATGTTTCTGTACTATTTGTGGCTCCCCCCTCACCAGCCTCCTTGCAGCTACCAGGTCAGAGCCTGTTTTTCGTCCTTCCCTAGAGCCCCTGATACAGCATTCTAGTTGGTCTCCCTGCCTCCCGCCCCATCCAGACCATCTCCCTCAAGGTAGCTCCAGGAATGTTGTGCTCCTCCTCAGCTTGTGCACCTGGCAGGTGTCTGCTTACTCTTTAGGAACTTGTAGGGTCAAGATCAATTTTGAGAATCCACCCCCGTTTCTTAGTTAAAATTGTTCTTGTCTTTTTTCCCAAATATACTACTATGTCTCCTTCCTTCTTCCTTTTCTCGATCTCGTCCTTCTTGCTTTCTTTACTCATTCTTTCCATTCTTCATTTTCTTAGCTCTTTTTCTCCCTCCTCCCATCTTCCCCTCCTTTTTCAAACATGGATACAGTGATTATATGTCAGAAAGTACATTAGGTCTCATCTCTCAAAGCATGGTTATACACACTTCCGGGGAAGTTTGTCTGTGCAGCTGGGTCTCAGGCAGGGAATACGCCGCAGTCTTTTTTCATCTCTAGCTCTTAGCACGTGATTAGCTGTCTCCTAAGAACTCTGTGAACATTTCTAGAATCAGTGTGCCTTTTAAGGACAGGAGATAAAGTGCCGAGCCAGACAGAATCATCTGCCCTCTTGGCCCACCTACTTCAGTTGGGACATTCAGTAAAGAAAAGCCACACAAAAATTCAAGCTTGGAAAGTAAAGTAGCTGGTGCAGAGGAGAAATGGAAATAGCTGTGAACAATGTGACTGAATATAACTTAGGTGGGGAGGGGAGATCCAACCAGGGCTCTTGCAGGAAGCAACTTATGTTGAGATCATCAAGACCACGCAACTGGAAGGATGTAGGCATTTCTAGAAAGCTGGAAAAGACCCAGGAACGTGTCCGAGTGGGGACAGGATGAGGAGAGACGAAGCAGGTGAGGTGAGCAGGGTGCAGTCCAGACAGGACTCAGGAGACCATCCAAAGAAGCTTTTTAGATAAAAAAAATTTTTCCTGCAAACCTTATCCAATTGTCCCACAAGTTGTGTGTGTTAATTAAATTTGTCAAGTGATTCCACTATATGGGAAATATTAATTATCAAACTGTCAAATCCACAATACCTTTCAAGCATTTATTAATAATGTACATGTAACTTAGCTTTGCTAGAATGAACTAGTGAGAGCTTATTTCCCAGATGAACCGAGGCATACAAAGTTTTGTTTATGCATTAGACTTCAATTTAAAGTACTGCTTAGTGGGAAGACTTGGTTGAATTATTTTCCATTGTATGTTATTGTAATAAAAACATTTAATATGAGCCATACCCTCTTGACACATTTGAGGAGTACAGTACATTTTCATTGATTATAGAATGACATACAGTAGATTTCTAGAGTTTATCATCTGTTCCTAGAATTTGTCCAATAGTCTTCATGGCTGCTACATATTTCTCCAAATTTCTGCTTCCTCTTCTCCTTGCCTCATCAACCACCATCCTGTTTTCTGACTCTGGGTGTCTACTTTTGATGTCTGTCATGAGTGAAATTATACAGTGCATAAGGACTGTATAAGGACCAGCTTGCTTCACTAGCGTAATGTTCTCAGGGTTCAGCCACGCTGTTGCACGTGGCAGAACTGCCTTTGCTTTGCAGGCTGGATGGTATTCCACCAGATCAACATACACATTTTCTCTGTCCTCTCATCGGACACGTAGGTTGTTTCCACTTATGAAACGACACTTGGTATTTATCCAGTGCACACTGGGAAATGGGGGATGGTGATCTGATTACCTTCGAGACTGTACCTTTGGCTCATCGGAGCCACTGGAAGAAAACAGGAGTGTGTGCAGTGTGAATGGAGAGTGTAAGAGTCTGTTCTAGGACCCGATGGCAGCTTGGGCTTGGGAGTTTGTCCCTGGGACTGGACCAGACGGGTTGGAGGGAGTCTGGGTGGCAGGTGGGATGTGGGGCCCAGTTTCAGCACGCAGAGTCATTTGTACCTCCCCACTCCCGTTTGTGTGTCCTGCCTGCTCTGGCCGTCGAGCTGGCCCATCCAGCTCCGAGCAGCTGGCCGACTCCACATCCCAAGCAGAGCATTCATGGGAACCAGGTGGGAGAGAAGCCTTTTCCTCCTGGGAAAATCACGGAAGCCCATACAGCAGAGGACACACGAGCCCTGCCTGCCTTCTCCCCACATGTGTACCTACAGAAAGCCCTGTGCACCTTTCTCAGTACGCAGTGACACAGATGAGAGGAAGTGGAGGGTGTCTGGGAACACTCCAAAGTTGGTTTGTCCTGGGAGGCACCCGACCCCTGCTCCCCTTGGCACCCCCAGGCGAGCTGAGTGCAAATCCTCAGCCCTTCCCATCCTGTGCCCGGCTCCTTGTCAGTGAGGTTTGACTCCTGGGCCCCAGACACCGGGTGGGACTCCTGTTATGGGTCCCTTAGCCCCAGCTGACAGTACAGTGAGTCTGCACTTAAAGCCTTAGTCATCTGAGTAGCTGTTTAATGTCTCATTGGGATGGAGGAACACGCCGCTTTTATTCATTCTGCTGGCAGGTTGTGGACTTCTTTAACAGCATCAAATTAATTCACCCCGGAAGCCTCTCCCGGAATGTTGACCATCCTCTGTGTCACCTTGTGTCTGTAAAGTGTCTTCCAGACCTCCACAGAGTCTGCTTTCAACGCCCAGTTATAATACATACAAGGTGTCTGACTCTGATTCAGGAGCTTCTCTCTCTTCTGTATGTTCCGTCTCCCTTAGAATGAGGACGTCACAATGCAGTAGTGAGAACCCTGGAGTCAGAGCAGTTCAGGTTCAGTTCCCAGCTCTGCCACTTTGCTGTGCGGCCTTGGGTGGGTCACTTAACCTCCCTGAGTCTGTTACCACTTCTTTAAATTGAGATGTGTGTTTCTGTCTCATATAGTTGCTGTGAAAATTAGATAATGCATTTCTAAAATAGCTCCAAACTTGGCATTTGATTAGCTACTTAATAACTGTTAAGTGTAATCCTGATTACAGCTGCTTTATCATCTCACATAATTATTTCAAGGGAAGCACTTTAGTATATTAAATAGGTGTCAAAGAGACAGGACCATCAACAGCAGGAACAGTGAACAGTGCTTACTGTGCGTGCTGCGTATTTGCTGTGTGCCAAGACATCCCCAGTGGTTCACCGCCGTTACTGCCTTCATTTCTCAGGGCAGATATCCTTGCTTTTATATGAGGGAACCAGAACTCAGGAAATACTACATAGTAATGCTCTCAACCTGCATTTGATTAGTAGTTACTGTCTGCCGAGTCCCGTGATCAGCCCTGAAATAAACATTCTTTCCTTCTCGAAATTCATAGGCCTCCAGAAGAGGTAGATAAACACATAACTAACTTAAAATGCCACGCTCACAGTACGGATGTAATCTTATGCAAATATTGAGTTAATAGGCAGAGTTTTCTGGAGCAGTAGGGCAGAGGATTAAATCTAATATGTGGGGGCAGGGAGTTACCTAGATACACACATGGAAGGGAAACATGGTCATTAGCAAGTAGCAGTAGCTCCTGACCTACTCGCCCAGGCGAGAGCAAGAGTCCCTCAGGTGTGGAGGGAGGAGGGCCGGTGAGGTCCATCCCGCCACTGCGCTGACTCGACGGCAGCTTGGGCGGTGTCCCGTTCATGCATGGGTTTGGGATGATCCATTGGACCCCAAAGTGGGGGCCTCATGTTCACAGTAACGGTGACCTCTGTGTTCTTTGTGAGATATGGAAGCAGAAGTAGTAGAAACTAACCACTTTATTCACTCATTTTCTTATTCATTCAGCCATTCAACAGATGTTTACAAGGGCAGATTCTAAGTACTAATGACACATAGCCTATGATCTAGGCAGACTTTGCTGTGAGGATATTTCGATTCTAGTCAAGGAACAGAGTGTGAGTGAATAAGACAAGGAAATATTTAGTGTACCTATGGGTGATAAGTGCTGGGGAGGAAAATAAAGCAGGCTAAGGGAGGAAAGGGAGTGGAATTATTTCGCATAGGACGGTGAGGAGAAGATCAACCCAGAAGATTGTATTTGACCAGAAACTTGAAACAAGTGCAGGGGTCATGCGGACACTAGAAGGGAATTCCCAGAGAACAGGAGCATGAGCAAAGGCCCTGGGGTGGGACTGCTTCAGTGAAATTGGAGAACGAGAGGCAAGAAGCAGAGATGGAGCATGGATCTGCTTTAAGAACAGAGTACAGGGGCTGAGGACTTAGCTCAGTGGTTCCGGTGCCTGTCTTGCAAGCGCAAGGACCTGGGTTCGATTCCCCAGTAACCACATACAATACTGGGCGTAGAGACTCATGCCCAGCAGCAATCAGTACTGCATACCACAGTGCCGGGCGTGGTGGCTCACACCTGTAATCCCAGCACTAGGGAGGCAGAGGCAGGAGGATTGCTGTGATGTGAGTTTGAGGCTGAGCTCAGGGCCAGCCTGAACCACAAAGTGAGACCCTGTCTCAAAAACAAAACAAAACAAAACAAAAAAAGAACAGAGTACAGACTTGCTAATAAGTGAGGTATATGTGTGTCTGTGTGTGTGTGAGAGAGAGAGAAAGAGAGAGGGAGAGAGAGAGAGAGGGAAGCAGGGAGGAGTGAGAGATTCCAAATTCTCCAACCTGGACCACTAGAAGGATGCAGCCCCATATCCCAAAATGGGCAAGGTGTGAGGAAGGACGATGGGAAACCCCCTTGGACTGACCTAGTATGAGACAGTGCATGGCTGTCCCCAAAATGCGTATGCTGGAATCATAGCCCTGAAGCTGTGGTATTAGCAGGTGAACCCTTTGAGAGGGGAAGTAACAGTGACTTCTGCTCAATGATAGCAATGTCTTTACAAAAGAGCCCAGAGAGCCCCCTTCCCCCTCGCACACGTGAGGACACATAGGGAGGAAAGTACTGTCTATGGAAGGAGGAACTTCACCAGGCACCGAGTCACTTTTAAGTCATCCAGTTAACAGCATCTTGTTGTAGCTGTACAGACAAAGGCAGGTGTCAACAAGACATCTCTACTGAGTTGTAGTCCGATGGAAGGCTCCAGGGAGACACCTGGGTTTGGAGGTAGAAATTTGAGAATCATTAGCTTGTAAACAAATGCATTTAAGTTCAAGAACCTGCAAGATATGGTGAAGGAAAGGATGCTGATGAATTGTTCCTGTGTTGCCCCAACATTGAAAACAAATTTCTAGCGTAGTCTGCAAATGTATTTCGGGAAGGCCGGTGAACTCAGAGAGGTAATATACAGTCCATCTCATTTTTCTCTTCTAACTGAAATTTGATGCATCCCTCAGTGACGAATGAAGGAATAAACCGAACAGTAATAGTGTAGCTGTGACTGTTTCGCCAATAGAAATCATAGATAATTATCACATTACCAGTGTTGCATATATTTCAAAATATCACTTATCTCATATCATTATTTCAAAATAACTAAGTCTTTGGATCTGTGACTGGATCTTTTTATTTCATGTGCTAATAAAAAGCCCTTCTATTACCATTTCACACATGCATTTTATTAAATATTTTGATAACTATTTTCTAGTGTAATTAGTCTTTGTGAAATGCAATATATTTTGTGCATTTTTTTTAAGGTTTTTTGAGACAGGGTCTCACTTTGTGGTTCAGACCGGCGCTGAGCTCAGCCTCAAACTCACATCGCAGCAATCCTCCTGGCTCTGCCTCCCGAGTGCTGGGATTACAGGTGTGAGCCACCACACCCGGCACTGTGGTATGTGGTACTGGTTGCTGCTGGGGTGAGTCTCCACACCCAGTATGGTTATGTGGTTACCGGGGATTGAACCCAGGTCCTTGCGCTGCAAGACAGGTGCCGGAACCACTGAGCTATATCCTTGGCCCATTTTGTGCATTTTTTAAAAAAAACCATTATTCTGGAAAGGTACACATACACTCCATCTACCTAAGAGTTCTAAGTCTCATGCATGCACGCAGAGTTCAGGTCTTCTGGTCTAAAGGCTGAAGGAAAAGCTGATCCTAGATCTACTCTTGATTCCACAAACCTGGCCTTTGCCTGATTTCATCTTCTCTCCCTTATGAGCACATCCTGTGTGCTTGAGTCACTGCAGGGTGTAAGTTGTAGGAGTGGTCAGAGCCTCCTCCCTCAATATCTCAGAGGTCTAGGAAAGAGCAAGTATCTCAGAGGTATTATAATCATCAAAGACTATAGGGAACAGGAAGAAAGCATGTTACCTGAACCCCCTACAGTGGGTCCTGGTCTCCTGTGCACCACAAAAACACAAGGAAAATTGAAGAACAAAGATATAGACACAAGACTGAGAGGAGAAACTAGCTTCTGGGCCCAATCAATGCTGCTCTTACCAGCAAAGATAAAAGCCCTTGAGCTTGCCGCTATTTATTGGGTTCATAAGGAGTAACGAATGACTCAAAGAGTGGTGATAGTTGGAAATTGACAAGGATCTTACAGTTGAAGGAAGTATCAGATGTTTTGGAAGGTGACAGTAATCCTATGAGGATAAGGATCTTATGTTGATGGGAAGCTTGTGTTGATTAGGATGAGTGAGGTGAGCAAAGACTTTCTTACAGTGGGGGGGGTTAAATTAAGCTGATAAGGAATTTATTCCTCCCATGGTGAAACTTTGCTGTGTTCTCCAAGAAACAGGAAGTCTTCAGCTAAGTCTTCTTGCCCTTACGTGTCATAGCATCACGGAACCATTAACGTCTCAGCTGTGACCAGAAACAAAAATGGAGTTATGTTTCAGCATATCATGGCCAACAGATTCTCACAACCTGCTCAGTTACACTCTGCAAGGGTGGAAGCTGTACTTGCATTGGGGTGCAGATTTTTACAGCTGGGAAGCAGAGAATTGGCATTAGCATTGCAATCTTTCATAGTTTTCTTCGTTTGAGAAGTGTTGGGCTCAAAGAGATCTCTGTAGAGACTGTGTTCTGTTTCCTGTGATTCACCACAAGTGGACATGTCCTTTGAAGAACAAGGCCACATTCAGAGGACAAGGTGTTTTCTTCTGATGACGTCATCTCTTTTGTCCTAGCCCACGTAAGTCCTTACCAGTCCCAGAAAACAGCAGGAGTGAGGGGGAAGCGAGCTACTTTGTTAGTTTGTTTGTTTGCAGAGTTTCTATTAAAAACCTCCTGGGTGCTATTTACCCTTGTGCACCTCTAAAACAGAAGAACCAGGGTGTTCAGATCTGTATTTTGGGTCCTATAGCTTGTGGTCTTGGGATGTAGCAAAGGGCTTGCTAGATTTTTTTGGCTCACACTACTTCCAAAGCATTATCTGTAACCCAAGGAGATTATCAAAATGTTCAGAAAGCATCATCTTGCCTGCACTGCTAGATAAAGCCTTCATATCCAATCTCTATCATTTACAATAAATAGAAATATGGAAAAATTTACAAAACAGATTTATTAATGAATGCTTTTGTTGCAGCACTGGGGACTGAGGCCTAGGCCTTTGTGCTGAGCTGTATCCTCACGCCATTTTATTTTTTTTTTAATTTTTATTTTTTTAACAACTTTTTTATTTGTATTTATTTATTTTGAGACAGGGTCTCACTTTTGTAGTTCAAGCTGGCCCTGAGCTCAGCCTTCAACTCACAGCAATCCTCCTGCCTCTGCCTCCCAAGTTCTGGGATTACAGATGAGAGCCACTACGCCCAGCACTGTGGTATGTGGTTCCGAGTGCTTGTAAGTTTGAGTCTTCACTCCTGGCATTGTTGTGTGTGGTTACTGGGATCAAACCTGGGCCCTTGCACTTGCAAGGCTGGCGCCGGAACCACCGAGCTAAATCCCCAGCCCAACACATCATTTTATTTTGAAGCAGAGTCTTCCCAAGTTGTTCAGTTGCCTAGGCTGGACTCGAGTTTGCAAGTTTCCCATCTCAGTCTCCTGGAGTGCTGGGTTACAGTCATGCACCAGCACAGTCTGCTCAGGAATGGGCGTTAAGGGATATTCTGAACCACCACTTACTGGTAAGTGCAGCTGTCCTCATTTTTCCCATTTGTGAAATGGGGAAAATGACTCCTACTAAATAAAAGAATTATGTGACTCTACTTTGAGGTTTCCTTATTCAAAATATTCTTGAAAAATTATTTTCCCAAGTGGTTTAGGGTTGAGAGGTGTAGAAGGCCCATAAAAGCTCAGGAGATATAATACACTGTCCAACTACTTTGTCTGGAAATGTACAAGAATTAGCTAAAAAATAGACACCCTTTAATAAGTACTGGGAAGTTTATATTAATAATTGTGTCGTGAGGAAAGCCTTTCTAGCCATTCATTCATGCAACAAATATTTCTCAGTGCCAGACACTGGCACACCCAGGAAAATCCATGTTTGTCCTCCAGATGGCTTCCCACAGTTATAGATGCAAGCTGGGGCATTTAGGGAAATGTTTGCAAAAACAAGGCTTTAAGAACATTCTTTTGGGGTGGTGGCTAAAAGCAAGGGCTTTGCCATCTCCTTGATAGACCTTCCCGGGTTCAAACAGAAGTCATGTGACCTGGGTCACATGACTAAGTTCTCCGGCCTCTTTCGCCCACTGAGCTGTGAAAATTGCTGAACGATGAGGCTGTTAAACACTTAAGATGGCACTTTCTTCCAACATGTACTTCACAGTGATGGCTGTTGCTGTGATATAAAACCGTAGAGATTGTTTTAATTCTCAAAGAAGTTCACTCACAAACATACAACTTATAATAAGCTAATGCTATTTATAAAGTTCAGCATTGCAAATGTCCTCTGTTTTCCTAGAAAGAGAGATGGCCATAAGTGCACCTGTCACCCTCTCACCCATTCAGTTACATTTGTTTGGAGACAGTTCAGGTTGTCACAGCTGGACTCAGGAACTCTCCTGGCATTTACTGGGTGGTGTCTAGAGATGCCACTAAACATCTTGCAGTGTGATAATGGCCTCCTACCCGCAACAAGAAGTCATGAGGCATGAAACGTCAGTGGTGCTCCGCCTACATCCCTGCTTTATACGAGGTCAGCTCCGTGCTCACATATGTACACACTCATCCATGCATTCATGCTTTCGGCTAATATTTGTTGAGGCCAAAGGATGTGTCAAACACTTTTTAGGTAGTGGGAATACAGTGGGGAGCGAGGGGTTGTGATCACTGTTCTCATGAAGACTGCCACTTTTAGCTGGTCTTCCAGCTGTATTTGAAGTAATAGCACAAATAATTACTTAATTCCAGTTCAGGCCAGCAAACAGCGGACAGTGAAGCGAGAGCAGGTGAAAGCAGCAGTCACCCCTGTGGGGGGTGGGGAGACTTTGTGGGGGGGTTCACACTGACAGGAGAGGATCTGCTTCCCAGGATTTAGCCCATGGCCTTGGCGCCTCACCCATTCTGCTTTGGGCCACCAAACCCTGCCTTCACAGCTGCTGAGACCAGAGAGAGGCTGAGCAGCCTAGAAATAAGGAATTTGGATTCTGGAGCTGAGCTGTCTCCATTTGTCACCATCTCGGTGGCTTCTCTGCTTCCATTCTCACATCCATCAAATGGGAATGAAAGTAACTCCTGTTTCATTGGTTCATGGTGAAGACTGAGTTTAACAAATGAGTCAATAATATAAAACACTTCACTAGCAAACAGTGCATGAATCTTAGCAATTAAGAGTTAATATTAAGGGCTGGGGATGTAGCTCAGTGGTTCTGGCACCTGTCTTGCAAGCGCAAGGACCTGGGTTCGATTCCCCAGTAACCACATAACAATATTGGGCATGGAGACTCACACCCAGCAGCAATCAGCACCAAATACTACAGTGCCGGGTGCGGTGGCTCACCCCTGTAAATCCAGCACTCAGGAGGCAGAGGCAGGAGGATTGTTGTGATGTGAGTTGGAGGCTGAGCTGAGGGCCAGCCTGAACTATGAAGCAAGACCCTGTCTCAAAAAAAAAAAAAAAAAAAAAAAGAAAAGTTAATATTGGTATTTGGAATGAAGGGGGCGCTCTTTCCGAGCAGAATTGGTCCTAGGAAGTGGGAAGAAGATGCAAGGCAAAACCTGGGATGCGCTGTTCAACTCAAATCCTCCGATTTCCTGAGCAACACACTATGTGATATGCATTTCAGCCATCGCTTTAAGCCCCTTTGGTTTAAAGTGACAGCATCCGAGACTGGAGCTCAAGTTATGTTCTTGCTATGAAAATGAACAATCAGTGTGAGAACTGAAGTGGGCGAATGTCAAGCCAAGATAAAAATGTGGAGTCCGATTGCTATTCATACAGTCATCTTCATTCTATCGCCTTCCTTGTCTCAATTCCCAAATCCTTAGTAAACTCATCCAAATCTTTGCATTTTTTGATCCTCCATTCCATAGAAAGAGAGTGAGCCTGTCATTTTTATAACTAACATAAAATATTCTCTGGAGGCTCCTGTGTCTTTTTTAGAGAAACATCTGGATAATGATCCTTAAGGGGAGAGAGAACCAACAATAGAAGTAACCATGGCTGGCAAAATAGAGGAAAAAGCGAAAGGTGTAGAACATCCAGGAAAAAGGTAAAGAATGGTGCATTGTTAAAGGTCAGAAATTGGAATAGGAGAAGGATTTTTAAGGTTATGTATGCCTGAAAAACAAATTTCAAGTGTTGTGCGGGGTAGAAATTGTACATCACCTCAAACCCTCCTCTAAGACTGCTCCAGACACAGGCCTTTGTGAATTTTGGACTCAGAAAATCTAGGAGGAGTTTCTGGCATCTGCCTCTCCCTTGACACCCGCGGAGGGAGGTCTCGGTGAGCTGGGCAGAAGTGAGAACGAGAGGTAACCGAAAGCATGGGAGCCCCTGGGATTTGTAAGGAGTCTTAGCACAGAGGAGGCATGTTCCAGCTGAGTGTGACAGGGTAGGGCTCACTATAAGAAGACAAAGCGGAAAGTTTACAGCTGACCTAGCTGTGAGGCCTCCCTGAGATTACAAAGGCACATCCCAACTTCCGCTCGCTTCCCCAAGGGGCGAGCACGAGCTTTGTCCTTCCTGGGATGCGGTGGAGCTAGCGTGAGGGAACACTCCTCGGCTGTGTCTTTGGTGCCACCTCTCCCCGCTGATGGACGGCCTGGCCTCACATGGGCTTTGTTGAGGTAGTTCTCCTGGCTACTTTTTGGAAGAAGGGAAAATGAGGTACAGAGCATCCAGTAACCTGCTCACTTGCTAGGAAATGAATTTACAGCCGGAGCTTCGTCTCCATCCTCGGGCTGTGTGCTCATGAATAACCCATCTCTGTGCCTTTCTGCTGAGCCTTTGAAACTGCTTCTTGAACTTCATCCTACCTAGAAGCTCCCCAGAGCTCAGCCTGTATCTTCAACCCTTCCAGGATGTCAGACAGCCCTGCCGAGGGCGCGGCACCCTGTGATCCTCCTCCTTCCCGTCTCCTTCCCTGTCTGCCTCCAGCTTCATCCAGAGGAGCCTGTGTTACCTCCTTGCCCACACGTCCTCCACCCTGCAGGACCTGTCAGTGATCTGGAGGCTGACTGTATCACAGCTCACATTTCTCGTCCCTTTCATCCAAAGGATTCAAACAGACAATAGACAGACAGCTTCCTTGCTGCTCCCCCTGGCTGGCAGAATCTGTCCATTCCTTGGCCCTGGCAAGGACAGCACTTTGTGACACCAAGCCAGTGACTGTCAGTCTCAGCTAATCCAAAGACCTTACTGTAATCAGCAATTCAGAATGCGTTCCTTCCTACCCTGAAACAAAAACTGCGGCTCGTAGAAACTACCTACACTGTGGAAAAATGCTGTGCAAGGTAAAAAGTAAAAACAGCCAGGTGTTTTGTCACTCAGCACCCTGGGAGGCTGAGACAGTACAATTACATGTTCCAGCCCCGGCTGGGCCATTTAGTGCCTGAAGACCTTGTTTCAAAATTTAAACAAATAAAAAGGCTTAGGGATGTCTGTACGAGAGCCCGGGGTTTGTTTGTCAATACTGCAACAAAGAAAACAACAATAATGAAATAATTTATTGTAATGTGTATTTCAGTGCATCAGTGCTCTTCATAATTATGACTGGAAGGTCTAGGCAATAAAGAGAGGCAGGATCCTGGGTGTGGAGTTGTCATGATTCACAGTGACACGCACAGATGAAAGCAGAGAGCAGGGGACAGTTCCAAGACCACGCAGTACACTAGTGTTGGTGCTGTGATTTTCCAAGATGGTGAATGGTTCTTGCTATAGCTCTGAGCAATCAAGTATGCAGTTGTGTAAATTTTCATAGCAAATTCAAATTTCTGGAAAACTCCTTGTGCATTAAAACTATAAAAGATATCAGGTTTGTAGGTAAAACAGTTTGTGTAAATGGGAACTGACTTAGATGGCAATAAATGGATTTCTGCCTAGGCAGGTGTGTAGTAGTGAAGAGTGCACACAATGAGGGTTTTGGTTTTGGTGAGATGACTTGTATCTTGCCTCTTGCTACCAAATGCTTCTCGTATAGCTCGCCATCATTGTGAGTAACCAAAGACGCCCACTACCTCCCCGAATGTCCTCTTAAGAGCCAGTCCTGTGTTGGGAGAACCACCGTTGTTAGCTCCCCCCACTTTCTGCCTTTCGTAGGCCTGGAGTCCCCACTCCTGCTCCCCAGATTAAACCCGGACACCCATCTCTGGAGCACATGAGCAGATCTCACACCTTATGCACTGTCGCTGTCTTCGTGTCTGAGGCCAGGGCTGTCCCCTCTCTTACCCGAAAACAGCTGGCTGCTTGTGTGTTTTGGCAGGAGAGGCTCAGTGTGCCTCAGGGTCACCTGCAGGGATCACGTGTGGGTCGTGCTGATCCTTCTGCTCCTCCCTGATGCCGCTGCCCAGGTGTGGCCCTCGCTCCACCACAGGCCTGTGTGCGGTGCGTGGGCCCCGGTGTGGACCACTATTTCTTGGGTGGTCACTGATGAGTATCTCATCTCATTTAGCGAAAAGTCTGCTCCAAGTTGGTTTGGTGTTGCTGCTATTTCACACGAGGCCACAGTTTCAACTCCCCTCTGCAGAGTCAGAGCACTGGGCCATGGAAAGATCTCAGCTGAGACTCAACACTCTCGAGCCTGAGCCCTCCTCCCAGGACAGCTTATGCTTGGGCCCAGCCCTCCTCCCTAGTCCAGCCTTTCTCTTCCGGTGTGGGGAGGCCCCTCTGCGTCCCGTGAGGCTGCAGTGCCAGCTGACTCTGTGGATGAGCAGAGAGATCTTACCATCTCGAACCTCCGAGATGACGGGGTCCAGCTCAGCCCCTTTTCCTCTAGGTGAGTATCCCCGTCTCCCCATCACAGTCCTCTCTGTCAGTCTGTAGCTGCTGTCAGAACTCTCACAGATTCAGTGGCTTCCAACAAATTATTCTCTTACTGTTCTAGAGATCAGAAGCCCAATAGGAGACCCATCCATGCTGGGTTTGACGTCCAGGTGTGAACAAAGCCAGTTCTTTCTAAAATATGAGCATCCGAGCTGTTGTCTTGCCTGAGCCTCATGGGGTGACAGGAATTGTCTTAGCCTGTGTGTAAGTGTATAATACAGTTTAGGGCCGCGAGTAGCAAAATTTCCTTTTTAAAATTTTTATTATAACATTTTTAAAAAGAGGTCAACATAAACATGAAACCGGTGAGACATTTGACTTTGCATTTGTGAAATTAATGCACCAGCATCGGGTTCCAGGGAAGCAGCTGTGGTTCCTGCTGAGTTCTCAAGGCGTGCGTCAGACATTTCGGATCTCATGTGACTTTCTGTATAGTTTACCCTTCAAAATGACTGTGCACAAAGGTAGCGCTGCACGTGCCTCTACAGAGTGTTTTGATGGCCTGATTTGCTTAAAGTTCTCCAGTTAGAAAGACTCAAACTCAAAACCTGGTGCCAAACATTCTGATTCCAGAGCCATGGACCTCGTCCCTGCAGGGCCTCCGCTGCCCTGAGTCGCACTAACTTGTCCTGTGACCCAGAGTAGGCCACTGTCTTCTCTGCATCGGGGTCATTGTGTACAGACTTCTGAACCTTAGTGTTGCTGCTACCTGGCCTGGATAATTCGCTGTGGTACGAGGTGTCCTGAGGTCTCCAGCATCCCTGGGCTCCATGCAGTACCGGTCATCACCCTGTCTGCCCTGCCCAGCTGTGACAAACAGGACACTCTCCAGACATTACCCAGTGTGCTTTGTTTGGGGGCAATATCTCTTCAAGTTGAAAAGCACTGCACGAACTAGTCCTAACTCAAAATATCCCAGATGTCACTCACTGTTCCTGTGGCTTCATGTTCGGTGATTGCTTTCCATTCAGAAGGTTCTGGAGGCAGGCGACAGTGCAGAAGGCTTGTGTGCACTAGCTCATCTTCTAAATGAGCGCCAACGTACGTCAGGGGTAATTAATTAGGTACCTCTGTTGCATCACTAATAACCCAAGCTGAGGGCCACATTACCATTCAGAGTGCACCGCCGCGCGTTTCTCAGTTTTGCCTAGCACGAAGTACAAGAGTAAACAGTTTGTTTACGGCTTTAAACAAAAGCTGTTGCCTTTTCACTTTGAAGGAAAGGAAAAAACTACAGAATAGGAACTGAGTCTTCTTGTCCTGCATAATCCCACCACTGCTCGGGAGATCTTGCCAGGGTGCTGCCCTGTGATATGGACAGAAGGCCTGGTGCTCCGCGGTCACCAGTTTTCTCTCATTCCATCCCTGTCAGCGCGGTCTCCAGCTTGAGTTTGCCTCCTGTACGCTTTTCTGTCATGTGATTGCAGAGAAGCCGGCAGACCAATACAGAATATAGACAGTGCTGCCATCTTTCTTTTCTGTCACTACTTTCTATTGCAGTCAGGTTTCCAGCCAGTGCTGGAGTCAAGAAAGACACACCCCACTGTCCTATTCTACTTTTTAATCTAGTTATGATTTGTGTGCTCCTAGGCAAGTAGTTTCATGTCCCCAAGCCTCAGCTGAACCATAAAACTTGAATTTAGGTCGTGTTTGGCACCAATGAAGGCCCCGGCAGGCAGGCATTGCTCACTTCTGCCCGAGTGATCAGTCAGTGGGCAAGTGCATGACTTTGGGCCTCTCCCTTAATTCAGCGCAGTCACCACTGCTAGTGTGCATTTGATGGGCCAACTCCACAGAGAGAGAAGGACGGTGGCGGGATAGTCAGCTATCGTGGGATGAGCTTCTGACCACACGTAATTGCGTGGGTGAGCGCAGCTCTCAGACCCTGAGTCCATGCTGACTTTAAACAGGAGCGGGAGTCCTTTGGACACAGACACCTGCAGAGGTCAGGTCCACCCACCGCGTCTCGCCCCCACGCGCTAGTGCAGCGGTCCATTTCCATTAACAGCCTTCCTTGGCTGGTCTTCCTCTGTGGCTTTTAGTTATTTCCAGCTGAAGGAAGTCAGTTCCTTGCTAGAAGTGCGGTAGCTAGGGCAGAGCTTCCTGAGATAAAAGTTTAAAAAGGTGCACGAAGCAGACAGGATGCTGTGCACCCTGCGGGGCGGTCCCGTGAGGAATGCAGAGATGCTGTTACCGGATGATGAAAAGGGTAGCAAGCAGCTAAAATGACAAGATTTTGAAGAAAATCAGTTCTCCCATTTGGCGTCTGGGGTCTCTTGCACGTCTTTATTACACATCTAAGTTTAGAAACCACTTTCTCTGTCCATACTTCAAACTGACTACAGCATCACTCTCTAGGTTTAATCCTTTCCTCTTCAGCTCCTTTCACCCTCAGCTGCTTGGGAGAAGGCTCCTGGCTCTTCCCTCGTTAGCTGTTCTACTTAAATTTAGGATTCTTTTCTATTTCCCTATTTCTATCTTCTTTTCTATTTCCCCAAATGCCATCACCCATCTCTCTAGTCTTCTGATCTGCATTTTCCCAAGATCTCACTTGGAGAACGTTGCTGTCTCACAATTCTCCCACCGTTGGGTGCCTCGGTAAGTTTTCCGGGACACTCGTACCCCAGGCAGTTCGAAGGCCTGCATATCAAAGGTCACACTCAGACATATTCTTTGTTGTCGCCAGTAACAATTCTGTTGCATCCTCACGGAGCACCCTGTGATGATCCGACCCTGTGCTCCCCAGTTTTCATGTATGGGCTGAGTCCTGAGGACAGGAGAAACTCTATTCTTACTCCAGCCCAAGAAGGGGTAAACCAGTGGAGACGGAAATACTAAGTGACCCAAGGTCACAGAAGCTAATAGCTGGCAGAGCAGGAAAACAGACTCAGTTTTGCCTGACCCCATGGTCCATATTGCCCCTGGTCCTCCTCACCTCGGTGACAGAGCAGGAAGAGGGCCGTGCGGTGCTTTGGCCTGCACGATGCCCATTAAGCGCAGCGCACACCTGCTTGTTCTTCTCACACCTCGATTCACTCAGCAGACTAAAGAATGGAACGGGAGACACTTATTCGTCCCCAGACAATAAATCACTGGCTTTCTATCTGTCACCAGCTCGATTTTCCAAAGATTTGTTTTCGTCAGTGTAATGAATTATTGGATCACCTGGAAATTGCTCAGAATTAACCTGTGGCTGACATTAATGGATCTGCAACACAGGTGTCGAGATCTCTCTACCCCGTCCAATCCATCCTCCTGCGGGAAGGCGGCTGCCCAGTGCGGCTGGCCCGTTCAGTGTACCATGCAGCTGCAGCAGTGGGTGGGTCGCAGGCACGACGTCTGCCTCCTTGCCGGGGGCCTGGGCACTCCCAGCTGCCCCAGCCCTGCGCGTGTGGGAGGAGGTGGGAATCGTGATCGACCCAACCATGGCTGAGGCCTGCACCTCTGTTCCTTTGGCACCTGCACCAGCCTGGGGCTGCTTTGTGCCTGTGACCAAGCCACACCACCTGACATCTCCTTTTGCCCTCTGTAGTCATCCACTCTCTGGTAAATCCACCTGCCTTCTTCCTTATGTAACCCATTTACACTGATGATTGCAATTTTTGGAATTTTTGTATGAAATTAATTTATGTTATCTAGAGAAATTCAAGGAACAGGAATTTGAAGAGAAAACCATTTATTATATTCAACTGTTATGTTCGTTTCAAAACTGGACCACAGAGCCTCCACTGTGAAGGGTTGCCGGGGTCTCTGCATTTTACCTGGGAGAAAACCTCCCAGGTCTTACCTGCCCTGCCCTGTCTACCTCTGCTCCGACTGTCAGGCGGCTCTAATCACTTTGATCTTTTTTCTCTTCTCCTTACATTATACATGGTTATTGTTTTTCTCACAGTTCAATGCATAGCACTTATGACAGGTCTTGGCACATACATACTTCATGATCTGCTGATTAATAATTAGTGATTTTCAAGATGCTCCTAATACTATAAAGAGCAGGAGTGTGGAGGATGCTGATCCCTTGCGGGGGGTTGGACACGAAGTCCCGCTTGCCAGCGGGTCCCCAGCTCTCTTCCCATCTCCTAGACACTCTCATTTCTCATTTAGTGGTCAGCAGACTCTCTAGGCCAGGCCTTGGCATGTTTTTCCTATAAAGGTTTAGAGAGTAAACATTTTAGGCTTGGAGGACCAGTCAGACTCTCTTGCAAGTCTTCTTCGCCTTCGTCCATAAAATGTGCAAGCAGCCACAGACAGTAGCTGAAGGGTCAGCCGGATGTGTGCTGGCCACACTGAGTTTCTCTACAGCCTGCTGCACCTGGCTCCCTGGCTGTGACCCGCCAACCCTGCGTCAGACGTGAGTAACTTCAGTGTGTCGTTGGCCAGCGCTCCCCAGGAGCCAGCTGGATAGACATCAGTGAGGCAGAGATGAAAAATCATTCCCAGCTATGGAAACCAAGAAAGGCCTGGCCTAGCCAGGTGAACGGGTACAGGCCTGTCATCCCAGCACTCTGGAGGCTGAGGCAGGAGGATCGCAGTGAGTGTGAGGCCAGATAGAAAGTTCAAGGCCAGCTTGAACTAGATTGTGAGACTGTCTCAAGAAACCAAGATAAATACACAGACAGATTAAAATAAAGCCTCAGCTTTTCATTTCTGTGACCAGATTTCGGCATCATATATAACGGAAGTAGACCCATGTTCTAAGAGTGGAGACCACCTCTCTGTACAGAATTGGGCAACTGTGGGTTAACTGTATTTTAGGCAACTGCAGGTTAATCCAGTAACTGTGCTCTTCACGGAATGTGCACCTTCTTTCATCTGTCACCAAAGGGACCTAAAGGACAGAGAAATTCCTGCAAAAACTTTGCTCTCCCCTCTTCCGGCTTCTGCATTTCCAGGCAAAGTTGCAGTGGAGGAGAGCCTCATAGTTATAAGATGAGGTATATAGAGAGCAGCAGACTGGTCTCGAGACTGACAGGAGTCTCGTGCTGAGCCACCAGCATTGAACGCTGCTGTCTGCTCCTGTGTACGACTTCAGAGTGGTCTGTCTGGAGCCCCTGCAGACCCCTCGGTTCTTCCATGATTCACACCTCTGATAAACTGTGCAAACCTGGACAAGCCACAAATCATCCCGCTCCTCAGGGTTCTCGCCTCCAAAGTGAGACCAAATCATCACTTTGGATTGTCTTAAAACTCGAAGGAGATAACAAGCACACAAAATGAGAACCACTCAGTATGCACACAGGAATATATGCACGCACGCACACACCCACTTTTCAAGAGTAGGTTCGACTTTTTCTGTTAACCTTTCTTCCCCCACCTGAGAGATGTTTACAACCTGGGATCGGCACTGCACTGCTCAAGACGACAGAAGACATTTGTTTTGCTTTTGGGGTGAAGAGGAGGGAGAAATACAAAATGACTAACGAGGAGAGAAGATTTGGGGGTAAGAAACTACTTATAGAGACTTTTTATGCTGTGCAGTATGTGTTGTGAAAAAGCACTTCCCTTGTGACTCACAAGACCAGTAAAATATCCATCTCTTCTTGTCACGTTGGGTTGGTGGATGTATTTATTTTCAGACTGGGGAGTATTCTGCTAGAAATGAGTCCTTCTTTATGTTATGTGTGAGCTGAGAACAAGAGCCATGTTGCTTAACACATAGTAGGTGTTTAATAAATGCTACTTGGTCCCACTCTCTTTCGACCACAATAATTCCATTTTTTATGAAAAAAAAAAGTTTTGGAGCAATCAGACTTAATGGCAAAATTCAGTGACTCTCCAGTCCTAGAAGTTTGTTAGAGGAAGAGAATAATTCAAATGAGGTTGGTCTGTAGAGATCCCTCGAGGGTACACAAGAATGGCTTGCAATTAGCATACTCGTTCTTAATATATAAATGGATTCGCCTAAAGTGCTGAAGTGTGCTTAAAAGCAATTTGATTATAAGTAGTTTAAGCATTCTCACCACCTTTTCCCCACACCATTCACACTACCTTTGAGAAAGTTTTCCCAAGAGCAGAGAAAACTAGAGGCTATTCTTTGCCTGAATTATCACAAATTACAAATGAGTAATTGTCTTAGCACTCTTGGGAGAAAGAATTCAACTTCGAGTCCAAACACCTGGGTTCCCATAGGCATGCTTCTCATTTGTTATCTGTATGATCATGAATAAATTGCTTCTTTTTTTCCTCGTTCAGGACCCTAAAGAGAAGGGAGAAATCTCTGTTTGTGAATTGGAAGATTTAATATTGTTATAATGTCAATGTCCTGAAAGAAATCTACAGTGTTCCTTTGTACTGTTTTAAAGCTAGGCTGTCTATATTCAAGATGCTGAGTGAAGATACTCTAAGAAATGTTATCATTCTTTTTGTTTATCCCACTTTAATCCTGGAGATAGCATGTACACGGACACACAGACACACACATGCATACACAATTTACTTATTTTATCCATTTTGTTGGTGCTTTCATTATCATATCTAAGAATCTATGGCCAAATCTAAGATCACCTATTTAAAGATCACCTTGTTTTCTGTCCAGAATTTTATGGATTCTGGTCTTCTCTCTAGGACAGTGATATATTTTGAACTTATTTTTCACATAGTATAACATAGGGGCCCAACTTCATTCTTTTATGTGTGGAAGTACAATTGTCCGGCACCAGCCAAGGGTACTCCTTCCCCAGGAGTAGGGCACTCTGCATCCTTGTTGAAAGTCAGTTGATTACAGATGGAGCAGTTATCTCTGGACTCTCATTTCAACTCCACCAGTCCATCCTGACATCAGCATCATGCCCGTTTTGTCTATCGTAGGTATGTGTTAAGTTTTAAAACAGATAAGTGGGAATACTCTGGCTTTGTTCTTTTTCAAGATTGTTTTATCTACTCAGAGCCCCTTGGAATGTGGAGTCAAAGGCCAGCTTTTGCATTTATGCGACAAAGGATTTTGGCATTTCAGTGGGAATTCTGCTGGCTCTGCTGATGACGTGGTGAACTGAGAACTCACTGCTGTGCATTTTGTACTGTGAAACTTCGCGGAGTTCATTAGCTCTGATTGGTTTCTTGTCAGTTCTTTGATGAGATTTTCTGCACAGAGGATAGTTTTTCTTCTTCCTTTCTGCTTGGATGTCTTTCATTGCTCTTTCTTTCTTTTTTCTTTTTTAGGTTTTTTTGAGACAGGGTCTCACTTTGTAGTTCAGGCTGGCTCCGAGCTCAGCCTCAAACTCACATCACAGCAATCCTCCTGCCTCTGCCTCCCGAGTGCTGGGATGACAGGCGTGAACCATCACGCCCGGCACTGTGGTATGTGGTACTGGTTGCTGCTGGGTGTGAGTCTCCACGCCCAGTATTGTTATGTGGTTACCGGGAATCGAACCCGGGTCCTTGCGCTTGCAAGACAGGTGCCGGAACCACTGAGCTAACTCCCCAGCCCCATTGCTTATCTATCCCCAGCCCTATTTCTTATCTAATTAACCTGGCTAGAATTTTCCGTACAGCGTTGAGTCCCAGTGCTGCTGGAGGCCGTCTTTGTCTTCTTCTCACTCTTACAGGAAGGTTTTCAGTCCTTAACTGTCGAGTATGAGTCGCATGAGTCAGCAGTGGCTTTTTTACACGTGCTCATTGTCATGTTGAAGAAACTCCCTTTCGTCTCGTGTGTTCTTTGTTGTTGCCATTGTTGTTTTATCATAAAAGAGTGTTGGACTTTGTCGAATGCCTTTTCAGTACCCACTGACATCTCCATGGGTATAATTTTCCATCTCTTCATTAATATGATTTATTCTATGGATTGATTTTCTTTTATTGAACCACCCTTGCATTCCTGGGATAAATCCCATCTGGTCACCATGAATCATCCTTTTAATATGCCGTGGGTTTTGATTTGCTAGTTTTCATCGATTTGAAATGATACTTTTAATAAAAGTCAAATCCTCTGGAAGCCCAGTATGACCCTGTTATAATGAATAGTAGTCCACCCTTTTGCCTACTTGGAACTAACTTCTCTTCCTAGAAGTAGATGTTTACTTTTATGATAAGTTTACTGTATCCGGTTAAATAACGGAGAGCAGATATCCTTAAGTATGAGTGGACCTTTGGGAGCATGCGCACAACAGTGTAGCTCCTGGTGTGCATATGTGAGCACGAGTGTGCAGCTGTTTGTGCATCTGTGTGCATGTGCACGAGTGTCCATGCACATGCGTGTAGTTGAGGCAGTACAGCAGGATGGTGTGTACTGGGCATCGGCCCCGCGCTAATTCACAGCCGGGGGTCTGAACAGCGCAGCCGTCTTGCCAAACCCCACTTTGATCCAGGAGAAGTCCTTCTCTGGCTCTCAACGTTGCGAGAAAAGAGCAGTTGAAATACCATGAACCCGTAGCATGGTGCCTAGCATCGAACAAAGTCTATCTAAAAAAGAGCAAGTTGTTTATTGGTAGTATTTAGATTTGATAATTTCCTAGGTAGTTTTGTTGGAAAAGAAAACTGTTTAATTAGCATGAGCCTGTGGTGGAAGCTGTGGTTACATTTATCTATCCAGCCAGATGTGCTGTGAAGACAGTTTTATCGGGCATCCAGATATATCCGTGGTGAAGACCAAGGGTGTCGACGTCTTTTCGATGCTCGTCGTGGGGCCTGGAACTCAGGTACTGCCCTCACTTTCTGACCAGAAAGCCTAAGGCAGAGTTCCTTCCTTCACTGGTTTACACCTGTACCCACCGGCTCCGTTTTGGCCTGAGCAGTGCGCAATTCCTCGGTCGGTCACTAGGCGGCGTATGATGGTTCCTTGGAAGGGAGTGTGGTTGAAATTTAAATTCTGGGCAGGATTTTGAGCCTTTGCCCAAAGTCACAGCCAGGTCTCAGCCCAATAGGAAGAAAATTGCGGATTCTCTATCTACTTTTGTTTTTTACATTGTTCTGAAGAAATGGTGCATGATGAGGGTAGACTCACCTTCCAGCCTCTACCCCACTGGGAGGAAGATGTCATATCCATTTCTAGGAAGAAGGTAGTAACCGTGAAATCTGAAGTATGCCCAAAGAATCAGTGTGACTGCAACTCACGACAGGAGGCAGGGTCGCCCACTGGTTAGGATCCTGGAATCAAAAGTCAGACTCTGCACCGAAATGCTTCCAGCTGTGGGCTGCTGGGGGAGTCACCATCTCCTTGTCCCTCCAACATGCACAAGGACCAGACCGGCTCTGGGCTTTGGGAGTAAATGGATCACACGCGATCTGGCATGCAGTCAGTGTCAAGTGGGTAACAGCTCTCATTCCACAACCCAGTGCTCCCTCAACATTCACTTCCTCATTCTTTATTTACTCTTTCTCAGAGTGGTCGTAAGAATTAAGTGAAATCACTCCGGGCTAGTATTTGACACAATATTGGGGCGAGGAAGGCTGTGTGACAGGGTTGGTTATCAGAATATGAATGGGGAGAGTCTTCAAAACACAGATACAGAGTGTGATGCTGTCCGGCAGGACTGCAAGACAAGAACCTCTTCTCTTTCCACTTCCCTCCTGCAACTGCTCCTCCAAAAAATGTAAATATGCCAAGTGACTGGAGACTCCTTCCCGGCCTGGGAGAGAGCATTCTGTTGGGTGGTTGTGAGGCCTTCAAAACCCAGAGAGTTTCCTTAAGTTAAGTTTTAGATGCCTCCACCTGTAAGGTCAGATTGTAGCCTTTATTCATGCCCAGGTACCTGGGACCAAGAGACTTAATCCTTGTTCAGTGGCTCCTTTTTGCAGTTTGAAGAGGCCCTTGAGGCCCTTCTTTTTTTCTTTTTTTTTTTTTTTTTGGTTTTTTTTGAGACAGGGTCTCGCTTTGTGGTTCAGGCTGGCCCTGAGCTCAGCCTCCAGCTCACATCACAGCAATCCTCCTGCCTCTGCCTCCCGAGTGCTGGGATTACAGGCATGAGCCACCATGCCTGGCACTGTGGTATGTGGTACTGGTTGCTGCTGGGTGTGAGTCTTCATGCCCAGTATTGTATGTGTTTAACCGGGATCGAACCCGGGTTTTTGTGCTTGGAAGACCGGCGCCGGAACCACTGAGCCAAATCCTTGGCCACTTGAGACCCTTCTTAAAAGATACTTTAAATGTCTGAGAAAAACTTAAGTCCAATTACAAAAAAATTCATAATTAGATTTAAAAGATCTACAATTGCTGTGAATAGTTACAGATATTGCTACTGTCGTCCTTTCCTGTACTCATAATTAACTGAAATGCCACATGTTGGGTGACTTTAGTTAGGACTGAGGAGAACATTTTGCCTCTACTCAGAGTCCTGAGTTGAGGTCCGGTCAGTTCCAATTGCCGCGGCCACTAAGCCCCAGGCGCAGGCGCAGTGAGGATGCCTATGTGTTACTCCGCCCACATCGGGATGCCAGTGGAGCCCGGAATCCAGATTGTGTTGTTTATTTTGAGAGCAACAGACGTTCCATTATGCACCTTGAAATCTAAGTGAATTGATTCAGAACACATAGCTTATCACCTTTTTTTAATTATGAGATTGAGAAAAACTACAATTGTTCCTTATGTTGAGGGGAAAATCCATCTAACTGGCATTGAATGGTACCCACGGCTATTTTTTTTTCTTAATACAGCAATTTTACATAGAGTAAATTGGTTTGGATGATCAATGGGAAAAATACTGTTTCAGGGTTTAATGAGAACAGTTCCCCCTCTCCTTAAAAAGTCCTCACTTTGCCACTAGATTGATGTTCCTTTTATAAACAAGTGTGGAAATGGTGCCACGTTGTTTTTCATTTATAAACGACAGCCTTTTCCCAAGAACTCTCTGCTCCACGTGTACTTTTGCACATGTGTATGACCACATATGTGGTCATACACATGGACACAAATGTGTGCACTGCAGCCCAGCACTGCAGAACTCAGATAAATCTTACTGGCTGGAGGATCCCCTTTTGGGATTGTCTCCTGCAAAATGTTAGCAGGAAAGGTGGAGAGCACGAGAGAGTGGAGAAAAGGGCAAACAGATAACTTCGGCCCGATGCCTTTGGGACATGCGGTTTCCTCATTGCTCGTCACTTGTGGGACAGTAACTCTGTACTATCAGAGAAGCTGCCCTTACAGTATTCTAGTTCCAATGAGTGAAAACAGAACAATGGCTACAAATGTTTCTCTTTGGGTTTTTCTCTTTGATGATTACCTATTATTGTCCAAAGCAGAGCCCTGTACACATTCACTTCCTGTGGTATTGGCAGCATTTCTCTGATGCAAACAGTTTGCCTTAAAATCCTGCCTAAAATGAATAATCCTTCCCTCACAATTTAGCATAAACATAGCATACCAGGCGGATGGGAAGTTGAGCTATGATTATTTCAACAGAAAACCAAGCCAAGTTTAGATCTGGTCAAGATAGATAAT
>PVIR01000446.1:104124-139897 GCA_004026965.1 Petromus typicus
GGGCCGGGGAGTTAGCTCAGTGGTTCCGGCGCCTGTCTTGCAAGCGCAAGGGCCCGGGTTCGATTCCCCGGTAACCACATAACAATACTGGGTGTGGAGACCCACACCCAGCAGCAACCAGTACCACATACCACAGTGCCGGGCATGGTGGCTCACGCCTGTAATCCCAGCACTCGGGAGGCAGAGGCAGGAGGATTGTAATGTGAGTTTGAGGCTGAGCTCAGGGCCAGCCTGAACCACAAAAGCGAGACCCTGTCTCAAAAAAACCTAAAAAAAAAAAAAAAGATAGATAATTCCAGGGAAAGATAAAGACAAAGAGCTTCCCGCTGTGTACGGAATCCCTGGCTCTTCCCACGTGCCACAAGCTGGTGATGCTTTTTGGTGTGATCACCCAAGACACGCTAAACAGAACCCTGGAAGTTTCAGCTGGATTTAGACCAAGGAGTTCAGTGTGTTTGTGGGAATCTGTATGCAATATGTTTTCATCCTTGTTTCCATATATGTGATCAACTGCATGTCTGTCTGACTGTGTGTGTGTGTTTGTGAATGTGCTTACATGGAAAATGTGCCAGTGTGTGTTTTGGGCTAAATAACATGATAGACACCGCTTCTGCCAGACTCTGGGATTATGCTCTGTATAATGCTGAACAAATTCTACCAAAGAGAAGTTAGTGGCTCTTACCAGATTCTCGGGCCCGTGCTGTCAAGAAAGCCCTGGAGAAGGGCAGCAGAGCCCGAGTCTGCATGGCCTCCCAACTCTGTCTCTTCAGCGGAAGTGGGGAACTTGAGCTAAAAGCTAGAGTTCTGAAAATAAAAATGTTTCCATAGTCCACTGTGCACGATTATGTAATAGAGTCTGGTGCTTTTTTGAGATCAGTTGTACACGAGTCATCTTTTTGGAAGATGAAGCTACAGTGGAAAGTACTGGAGACACGCATACAAAGGCTGACTGCTGCCAGGCTGAGAGGACCCTGGATGGAAGTTTGAGGCAAGTGGCTTTGAGTAACCATTGGAAGTAACAAGCTGTGGTATAACAGGAGGCAGAAATGCCACCTGCAGAAAAGTGCTGGCATCGGAGTGGATTCTAGCAAGTACAGTGAGGCTCCTCTGGGAAGTGAAACTGGATGGAGTCGGTCCTGGTTTTCCTCCGACCCCTCCATACAGACTGCTGTGCAGCCAGCCTCCTAGTCAACCCAAATGCCCGTCTCTGCAGGTTGACTTGGGTTGCCGTGTGCTTGCCTTGTCTTGAGTGGAGCAGACCAGATCCCAGCTTCATGGAATATTCTTTCTAGCTGGAAGTGGACACATAAGCATCAGTTAAAGCAGCAAGCTACACTGTATTTAATTCATCACGTTTAAATGTAGTTTAGTTTCATTGATTTAAATTTGTATTTTATTTAATGTTAGATAAGAGTAAGTGCTTGGGGGAAAACAATAATAAAGTAGAACAGGAGTCAAGAAGTAACAGGCAGGTCATAGTTTTAGCCAGGTCCGTTCCAGAGGGTGACAGTCACAGTGAGACAGAGAACACGTGAGCAAGGTTTCCAGGGAGGCAGCGTGTCAAGCAGAGGAAATTCAAGTCCACAGATCCAAAGGTGGGGCTTTTGTCTGTATTCGAGGGATGGGAGAGGGCCAGTGTGTTGGTGCTGAGGGAGTGTAGGGGTGGAAAGAGGGAGCACATAAAGGGTCCCGGGGTCCCGAGGATCATGTCCAAGATGCTGACTTCTGAGTGCATTTTGGGATGGTCCTTTAGGCCTGCGTCTGGACATGTACCAACAAAATGAGGCACGGTTGTTGGCTTGTTTTAGAAGCCGGCTGGACTCTCTCCTTTCTTTCCAGAGAGCCTGGATCTGGAGCCTCTCACAGGCTTGTTGATTGTGATCTGTATTCACACCGCAGCCTCAGAGGTCCGTGTTCTATATCTGTAGATCTTTTCTCCCCAGAGAATGTACTTAGCAGCCACCATTGATGGATTCCGCCTGGCACCCAGAGCCCAGAGGGAATGCCCACAGTACCTGGGATTCTGCTTAGAAGTGAGCAGTGAGACCAGGCTTCTCTCTGCCCTCCCTTCTCTCTGTCTTCACCAGCACTCCAAGATTTCATAGCAACATAGAGCCCTGTCTAACTGATGAGCTCCTGGCGATGAACCCTAGGATGGAGTTTTGCACAATCCATTTGATAGTCCGATCCTTTAGGACCAACTATTCTTCCTCCTGCCATTCCTTTCCTTTTGCTTTTCCTCCTCTTGTGAGTATTCTTACATGCACAGTGTGTGGGAACTCTTTTTTTATGTGTTTGAGTTACCCAGCAGTTTGCATTAAATGGCGGCTCCCCCCACCTTTGTCCTGCTGTGGCTTCCGCTCCAGTTAGTCCCTCCCTGACCAAAGAGACATTTCATTTCACTCCCTTTCTTCTCTTTCACAAGTTGTCATCGCCAAAGCAATCTCCTTTACCATCCCACCACTCCTGTTCCCTCTACCCCTCCAGTTAGGGTGCAGGTGTGTTCACCTCTCATTTTTATTTGCAGTTAAACCCTTGAACATCTGTACCAGTGAGGCATAAAGTACTCTGTTTACGACGATCCTCAGTGATCCTAAAACTAGGAAGTTTTGCGCCCCTGACCATTACTGCTATTGCTTCTCGTAGCCACATGGTGTTGCTGTTGAAGATGGGTCCTATGCAGTTGAGTGATGCTCCTCTGTGTAAACTAATTCCTCCAGAAATCGTAGTCCTTTGTTGGGAGATTTGGTTCTCTCTGCATACAAGGTTCCTTGCTGTGAATGTGGAGATGATGATAGGCATCTTGCAAGTGTAGCTAAATTGATTGAAGCTAAATTGATTCAGCAGGGAAGCGGGTCACGTAGAAAGAGACTGGCGTAGAAAGTAGAAAGTCCTGGAAAGGACAGAGGCATTTTGGGGAACGGGTGGGTCTGGACACTGTGGTCACCCACCTGGGGACTAATGCTTATCTAGACCAATGGACCAAGTCGTGCTAACTCCCTTAGGGAGACAGCAGGTCTGGCCGTTGCATCTTCGTCTTGGGGCCTTGTCTTCTCAGATGTGCCTCCAGCCACAAGTCTGGTGTCTTTCCATTTTTCTGCTGGCTTTCTTGAAAGCCCAATCTCTCTCTGACTATGTATTAATTTCTATCTAATTATCTGCCTATACTTATATATTCCAATGGGATTCCAGTGCTCATGTTTTCATTACTATTCATGATCTCATTAGCACCAATTAGTATCTTTTATCATTATGGGTTAAACGAGCAAGGAATAGAAGTGGATTTGGCCCATAAAAGGTGATTTGTAGCTAGTGAGATTCCACTAGTGTCAGGGTGTGGTTTGGGAGAGTGGTTTGGAGCAACTTGGCCAGAGAGATAAAGTAGATGAAGCAGCCAAAGATCTGGGACTGTGGCAAAAGGAGAAGGTCCAGGAAAAGGAACCAGTTTCACAGCTGTCACTACAGGATCACTGTCACCCGGCAGGGAGCGCTTAGGTTTGGCAAGACAACCTCGCATGTGTCCTTCTGACCTTGTGTTGCTCACTTGAATTTCATTGGTCCTTAGTCGTACTTGTTTAAGGTATCAGGTTGACTTTCCCATTGTGTAAGAGCTGTTAGCGCCCAAGTGTTTGCCCAGTCTGGGTCGATACTTACTTGAATGATGCCACACTAACAATAACTTAAGCCATTGCTAGGGCTTGGCAGTGGTTGTATGACGAGTGTCACCCCTGTTTGAGGACACCACAGGTGGTGGCGGGGTGTCTGAGGACTTTCAGCTGGGCAGTAGCCTCCCATCCGTCTCATCCCAAAAGCTCTGCCAGGAGAGAGACTGGGTGGCGATGGGCGCCTGCACTGCTGTCTCCGTAGAGTGTGTCCCTGTGGGAATCTAGCAACCTGTAGACTACAGGGGTCGAGCAAAACGGGCAGTGAATGCTTCACTTAAAAAGTACATTGCAGCAAAAGACACAATGGCCATGAATCCCCTCAGAATGCTCCCCTCACTTCACACATTCGGATCCTGCTGTCCTTGCCGTTTTCTGAAGGAGTTCTGGAAGTCCTCTTTGGTGCGTGTCTCTATGAGGCGTCGTCAAAAACACAGCAGACGCTGCTGCGCAGTGCTAACCAACAGAGGGCAGCTCCTAAGAACTTTGCGCTGTGGCCTCACTCGCCAGGCTCACCAGCCCTGGCACTGTGCAGCTTTCCCTGAAGTCAGAATGACCAGAAAAGGTAACATTTTGAATCGATTCAGGACGTCGAGACAGCTGTGACAATACACCGTAAGACACGCAGGAAAGAATGCTTCCATAATGGCTTCAGGAGGTGGCAAGATGATGGGCTGAGTGTGCTTCCAGCCAGGAGGAGTATTTTGAGCGGGTCTGATGGCAATGTGCCTCTTATTCTAGTGAGTTTTTAAAGACAATGAAGATAAACATTCACCAAAGGTTAAGTGAGAGTCAGAGTGGTGGCCTGGGACTAGTGCTGGTTTGTGAACAGGTAACAGCTCATGCAACTGAGTGGGACACCGCGTTTGGTCTCCTGAAATTCTTCGTCTCTAACCAGAAGTCTGAGCTTCACTTGCACTGGGACCTGCGAATTAGTAGCCGATCCTGTCTAGACTATGGAGTTGCCCGGGATGCAGGATGGTTAGTGCTGACCCTGGTTTAACTGGTCACTCTGGGTGCCATGCAGGACGGGAACAGGACGGGAGCAGGAGCCTGAGCAGGTGTCTGGTGGCTTCACTGCCTGGGCCCTGGCTGCTCTGCAAGGGGATGCAGGCTGGGCAGCTTCTCCAGGGACCGCGTCCTGCAGAGACTGCGGAAGCTGGCGGAGACTGGAGGAAGCACTTGGAGCTCATTTTGCCCATGGGAGCGAGTGGGATGGGGAGGCAGCAGCAACATGGCTGCTTGTGAAGTATTGTGACACAGCAAAGCAGACAACATCCAGACATGTTTTGGGCAAGCCTGCTCTTCCCAGAGCATGAGACATTTGCAGAAGTCCCTCGCCTACCTTGAGAACTAAGATTTGTTACTTCATCTGCAGCAAAAAGTCAGGCTGGAGAAGGGCCTTGTGTCCTCCTTCCTGGTGAGAAGATCCCACCAAGCCATAGCCTGCTGGCTCATCCCACATGGTGGGCAAGAGAAGGAAGAAGACAAGAAAGAGAAGGAGGAGAAGAATGAGGAGGAGGAGGAGGAGGAGGAGGAGGAGGAGGAGGAGTTAGCCTTTCACTGCCAGGTGTCTTCCTCTGGTTGGAGCAACACTTGAGGAAGGACTGGAGCAGAGCTATTGGGCTTCTGGGAAACAACAGGGTAGACACTGTACACAGATTGACACCACAGGCAGAGGTATGCTCTTCACTCCACATGAGCATGGCAGAGCCAGCCACCTCCTGAGGTCTGGCCAGCTTCCAAAGAGAAGGACAGCCTGTCCCCCAGGGTGCTTGAGGGCTGGGGGACATGTTGAGGCTGGGTTGAGGGGAAGGAGACAGGTCTTGGCAGGTTGCTCAAGCTGATTTCGAACTAAAAACATATTCCTACATCAAGCTCCCCACAGCTGGGATTACAAACGTGCATCGCAGCACCTGGCTCATCATTGTTTTCATCTCGTGCTTCTCAGTGTTTCTTCTTTTTGTGTGCATGTGACCTTTTGGAGTATAATTCATGATATCATTTATATATGCCCATGATAACACTAGGATCCCTTCCCTGTTTTGAGGGCATTGTCCATGGTCAAGAATATTTGGAGACTCTTGGCACAGATATTTTAAACTTTGAAGTCAAAAAACATGGTGAATTGATGATGTCTATTCAAGCCCATCTTCTCTTCCTACCACTCAACAAGCCATGGCCAGACTTGGTGTAAGACATTGAGCAGATGCCATGAAGAGCCATATAGGACCCAGGTCCCCCAGAACCTCCAAACTCATCTAAGAGTCAGGGATTCTGAAGGCAATATTGAAGGTGGAATTTCAAAGATGGGTGAGGAAGTATGAGGTGGCTACTGCGTGGGAAGGTGTTTCAGGCAAAAGAAAGAAGCGTATTCAGTGTTTGGTCCAGAGACACACGTGAGCAGTGCAGATAGAGAGAAGGTGACAGAGTGAGGAGTAGACAGGAGGAAAACAAGGACATACAAGTGACTGTCTAGAATGGTGCCTGCAGCACAGTAGGTGTTAAACCAGTATTTATAGAATAATGAAGAGGAAGAAAAGTCACCTTCAACGCAGGCTACAGACAAGAGGCAATGGACAGATACAGTCAGGGTGCTGGCCAGCACTGATCAGCTGGAAGAGCTAGAGAATAGGGTGACAGGTCACATCTTCACTTTGAGGGGACAAGCAAAGCACGTGTTGAACTGGAGACGGAGGGTACTGAGGTCCACACAGACTGTCCACTCCAGTGTAGCTCAAATTCTGTCCGTGTAGACTGAGGCCAAAGAGATGAAAGGCCCAGAAAAATAAGCAAGTGTAAAAATAAGCAAGTGTAAAGGCAGAGTAGCAGAAGCAAGGCCATATGAGTTAGCCTAGTGGGATGGCTGCTCTTCCCTGAGGGAGTTGCCCTTTGGGTGAAAATGAGAGGCTTTGCACAGTCAGCCAGGCAGGGGAGAACAGAGTGCATTTCCTACATTTCACGCAAACACATTGTAGTGTTTTGTTGAAATATCTTGAACTGACAAAGAACCTGGGAGACGAAAGCAACGTGCATCAACATCATGTGGGAGGCAGGGAGTCCTGTGGGGAGAGCTGCCCAGCTGGGAGCCAGAAGCATGCAGGGGCCAGTTCCATCCAGGCCTGGAGGCCTTGTGAATGGTGTTGATTCTGATCCAAAGAACTGAAAGGGGCCACTGTAAGGAGTCCACCCGCGAGCACGTGGGCCATGCGCTTTGTGTCCAGGCAGGATGGCTTGATTATCTTTCTTTCACAGGGCAGTCTGATGACCTGATACTGTTTGATAGTGAAATAACCCTGGAGTAAAAATAGGTTAATACCATTTATTTTCCTCACTTTGGAAGCAATCAAAGGTTAGTGATTCTAAAATCTATTTCCCAGAAACTCCTCAGGAGAATTTTCCCCATATGGAGACACAGTTATAAGCCACACTATAGGAAACTTGGCAAAGCAAATAGCAAGATCTCTTTCTTGAGCGACAGCCCCCCAAACCAAACCATCCTTGGGGTCAGGAGTGACATACATGTCTTGAAAGATATTTTCTCCTTTGTAACCCTTATTCCAATTTGTATTTATTTATTTTTCTGTGCACAAGGGCAATGGTAAGGCAGATATTAAGGGAAGAAGAGGCAAGGGTGAGGAGCTGACAACACGGTGTCCTCTGCTTCCCAGGTTGCTGAGTGGGGACGGTCACCTGCTCTGTCCCAGCCTCCTGGAGGGGAAGAGCCCCCGAGCAGCCATCACAGAGCCACAGAATTGTCTGGCTCCACCTTCGGCCATCTGGGCAACCCCAGGCGCGGCACATCTCACACATCAAGTATTTCCACTATAAGAAAACAATCGCAGAAACCTCTCACACCTCTGGGTTGTTTTCCAATCTTATCTTCCTCCCAGCAACCACAATTTGGTGAGTAGCCTGTCTCAAATTTGAGCACTTCTATGACGTTTGTATCCTTAAACAATAACAATGCACTGTAACCATTTGTGCCTCTTCTTTTTAGCTCTTTTTTTCAATTATTTTATACTTTTGATACAGGATCTTGCTAAGTTTCTTAGGCTGGGCTTGAGCTTGCAGCCCTCCTGCCTCAGCCTCTAGAGCACTGGGGTTACAGACGTGCGCTATCGTGCCTGGCTCCATTCCTGTCTTTTAAAACTTAATAGGGAGCAGTGCTCTGTTAATGTATTTTTTGGCAGGTTTGGTGCATGTGTTGTTTTTCCCTCATGATACAGGTGACACGCACACCTCTAATGCATTCGTGTCCATGCCCACATGCCATTGCAGGGTTTAATGTTTCCGTTTGCGCATCCTTTCTCCCCTGATGGATAGAAGGAGTCGTTAGCACTTGGTTTTACTATGACAAACTGATTGGTTGCGTATGTTTTCCTGGACATATATTGAAGAGCTTCTCCAGCAGTGGTTGACATCTGTTTTGGTACCAAGGACCAGTTTTGTGGGAGACAGTTATTCCATGGAGGGCAGTGTGGGAGGCAGTTTCAGGGTGATTCAAAAGACCCCTTACGGGCACAGTTCCCAAGAGAGCTCCCGCTCCAGGGAGTACTTGATGCTGCTGCCGATCCAACGGGAGGCCGAGCTCAGGTGTTAATGCCAAGGCTGGGGCACAGCTGGAAAGGTGGAAGGAGCTTCATTTGCTTGAAGAAAAGGGGGAAAAGCATAAAATAATATAACAACTGTGGCTTATCTTGTGCTGTACAGTCTCATTTCCAGTAGGCTCCCACAGGTCGGGAACCCCCGCTAGGGGCCGCTGTTGGAGGATTGTCCCATAGGGAGAGCGCAGAATGGCCGAATGTGGATTCGGGCACGCTAGGATTAGACTCCGGTCTTTCTGCCTTCCTGTCGTGGGCCTGGGAAGGTCTGCTCATCTCAGGTTCTGCCTGTGTGAACTGCGAAGTAAGAATGCTTATGTTGTTACAGGAATCATGAAAATCAAATTAAACCATGCCCATAAAATGCCTAACTAGGCTCAGGCACCTAGTGGCTTCTCAGTCAGTGTTCTGGCCCTCTTCTCCCTCTATTCGTCTAAGTGTAATTATTTATAAACTAGTAATTATATTCCTCATCCTTCCGACTACCTAGGATCAAAGGGATAATGTAATCCGTAAAGCCTTGTGAATTTGCTATCTGCATAAGACAAAAATGATCTAATCTTCATACAATTCACCTTAAAATGAAAGTGGAAATCTGGCCTTCGTTCACTTACTCACCAGACATTTTTGAGGACCGAGACCTTCACGCGGTTGAGCAAGGAGACACAGCGAGGCCCCCTGCTCTGTGCAACTTACACACTTACCAGGGAAAAGAGAGAGATCAAGTGTCACACGAATAAAGTCCAACATGACACATGAAAGGAGGAACGTGAGAGCTAAGGGGTGAGAATCTTCCTGCTGTCGCCATCCTCACGCCTGCAGGACAAGTGCTGTTGTTGTTTGGGGAGGATCTGTGTAGGGAGCAGGTGGCCTCAGCCAGGGGTTCACTAACACCACTGTGGCAAAAGGGCTCTTGTCAGAGAGGTGGCAGTGCCAGAGGAAACCAGCAAGGGGGAGGCAGGGGCTGGCAGTGTTCAAGGGGTGTTACTCAGCTTAGCACTGAAGCAGCAGGGACGGCGGTGTCAGTGGCCCTGGGAACAGGAGCCCAGTCTGTGCCCACGGGGTGGGAGGTGGTGGGTGAGGGAGGGACCCCAGCCTCTCTGCCTGCCTCTCCCAGACTGAGGCACCCGGGGGACACGGGAGCTGCTGATGAGACCAGAGGAACCAAGCAGGGCGGAAAGGTGGGCAAGGCAAGAACACAGGCACGGCTGTGATCCCCTCATACAGAGTGGGCAGTGGACGTGCAGGGTGGAGTTTCAGAGTGAAGGAAAAGGTGGCAGGGCCTCCCCAGAGAACACCTGACCCGGAAGGGGTTCCGAAGGAGGTGCTCCCCACAAGAAAGGCCGTCAGAAGGAGTAGGGCTCCAGGGGCAGAATTTGAGCATATACAGGTCCTGGACCAGGATCTTCCAAAAGCAGAAAACTCAGAGGGGCTGCAGGTTCTGGGCAAGGCAGAGGGTCAGGGGAAGAAGAAAGTGCCCTGTGTCCTTACCAGAGGAATCCATGCCCCCATGGGTGGGGGACAGAGGAGTACGGGAAGACAGAGTCATCCAGCTGTGTCTGCAGCTGGAGCCCAGATGTGCACGCTACATCACTGACCTTGCGTGTGCAGTAATTTTTACTTCATCGTTAAGACAATGTGTGCCAAGTGCAGAAAACTTAGACGATATCGAAAACTTCAAGGGATAAAACCAAAATCCCATATAACGTCATCGCCATGAGTTCATCCTCCAGTTTTCCTCCTCCTTACCTTCCTGCCTTATTCTCCTCCTTTCCTTTCTCTTTCATTCCCTTCCTCCCTTTTTGCTTCTTCCTTCTCCACTTCCTTCCTTTCTCCACCTGTTACCCATCTGTCCCCTTTCATCCATTTACTCACGTTCCTTTATCTATGGCAAACAGTGAACTACAGGGCCAATATTTGTTGATCACTCACTCGGCTCGGTCATCTTTTCAAGGACATTGACTTAATCCTTACAAAAACCCAAAGACTTGCACTTTTGTGTGGTGAAACTGAGGTACAGAGTATTTACGTAACTTTACGGAAGTTGTCACACAGCTGTTAAGCGGAAGAACAGCGACTCAAACCCAGGAAGTTTGCCTCTCCACAAAGGCTCACAAGATAGCACGACCAACAACACATCCTCCACTGCAGTTTCAAGATTGTCAGTAGTGCAGTTTCTGCTCCCACACGTGGGCCCCCTGTCTCTACTGCTTCAGATGAGAATCCTCCCAGATGTCTTTCTGAACAGTTGGAAAGTAAATTGCAGTACACTGCATATATCATGATCCTCTTTCCAATACCTCAGCATGCATCTCTCAAGAGTGATCCATTCTCGTAAACTATGGGCTGGCATCCCTCCATTTTTCACAGTAACTCACCTTGCCATTGGACAGACCCACTGTGGATTGTGTTTTTTGGAATAGGCAGTGGTAGTGATCATAGTAATAAGTAATAATTATAGTAGTGCAAATAAGAGCCATTCGTTGGAAATCCATTGTGCCAGAGACACACTGCTGAACTCTTGATTCGTGACAATCTCCAAAGATAATTGTAATTGACCCATTTTTCAAATTTGGGAACTGAGGCTCAGTAACATTAAGATCAAGTTCAAGGTCATGCAGGTAAAAGAGACAAGAGTTCAGATTCAGCCTTTGCAATGAATGGGTTTCTTGAAACACCAGGGTCACTGTTAGCCTGGGAGGGTTGGCTTTTGAAAAGATGTGGTGCAGGAGACAAGCCTGCCTTCCTCGGCTGGTTATCAGTCCTGCAGAGGTTTGGTCTAATGCTCACCTGAGGAAGTCCGTGTCAGAACCACTGCGAGCAGCACAGGTCTCCTCTTCAACATGAAGGTCCTTGAGAAGCAGGTACCTCCTCAGCCAGGGGAAGAAACTGTTGCCAAAGTCCTCCTGAAACCACAAGACAAAGTCTACTTTCAGGCTACCCTGTGTATCGTTACCACCCACTTAAGTCATATAGGCGACATGTGCACCGCGTGTCTACATCATACGTGTAATTTATTCTATCGGGACAATTCACTTTATGCTGCATGTGTTTATTTAGATCTTTTAAGTGAAGTGCATGTCCTCGGTCTTTGTGCGTGCTGGCCTCTTGTTGTTGCCCACATAGGTCCCGTTAAAAGCTGGGCTCTGGGGGCATTTGTTGTCAACCTGTGCACACTGCACCATCATCACACAATTTCCTGTTTGCTGATGAGGGCTAAAAGAAAGGTGGGTCCGGGTGCTGGCTCCAGCGGGGCAGTCAGGAGATGTAACCAGAAAGAAACTCCTTAGAGGGGGAAGAGCCGGAAGCAAAGCCCAGCTGTGCTCGAAGTCTCCAGCGAAGTGATGCCTCACCTTGAATACTGATGTTAAAATCAGCAACGCGAGGAGCCGAATTTCAGTTCTGCCTTCCACTCTCCAACCAACCCCTCTGCTCACTGGATCAGCCTCCTGTCGGGGCCCCCAAACACCAGACTCTCCTCCGCCTCTGAATCGGTATAGGTTCTCCCCTGCCACCACCGCAAGGCCACTCAGAGCTGACTGTTTCCGTCTCCGAGGATCTTCCATGTTTTTGTTTTCTCTTCAAACAGAGAGAACGTGTCCTTCTCAGGTGGTGATGGGAAAGCCAATCTTCCTGACAACTAGACAGACTTAAGCAGATGAGCATCCATAACAGGACCCCACAGCTAGTAGCTGTGCTCCCTCTGTGAGTGTTGCAGGGCTGGCCGAGGCACCCACGTGACCCCTTGTACAGTGGACCTTCTGCCCAGTAGGGTCCAGGGGGAGCACTCAGAGCCAAGTGTGGCATTTTGCAAAGTTCAACAAGAAATATTTGTGCAGAGTTTTAAGAAGGGATTCTCTCCAAGACTTGGGTAAGGCAAGAGCTTTGAAGACAATAGTACTTATTATAGCAGCCGTAGCTATTCTTTAGCACACTCTTACTCTGTGCAACTAATGCTGCACTAAGTAGTCTACACTTGTCTCTCCCTTTGCCATAGTCTGAATGTGATCTGTGCCCTTTGAATTCGCATTGACCTCGGATGGTTCTTGTTGTGTTGGGTGGCAGAGCCTCTAGCAGATCGGGTCTTGGAACGGGATGGACGCTGCAATCTCGGCACTGGATCCGTCACCTCAAGAAAAGGCCCCTTTTGGGCCGTTTCTTCTCCTGCCTGCCAGCCCTTCTGCTCTTCTGCCATGTCAGGGCAGAGCCCGAGACCCTCACAGAAGCTGAGTCAATGCTGGACTTTCAGCCTGTACAATCCTGTCTGACTAATTTCCCTCCTTCATAAATTGCCCAGTCTTAGGTTTTCTGTGGTAGCAACAAAAAACAAGGACTCTCTTCCTGTGCGCCTCAGAGATTCTGAGATACGGGATCTGTCACTCTGCTGGGGTGATAAGTGCTGACATTTGGGCTGGGAGAGGTGAAATGTGTCCCACTCTTCGAGTTTCTGGTGGAGTATTTCTGGGGACCTGGGAATCTACATTTCTGTGAAGCTCTCAGGTGCTGCTGCCGGCTCCGGGCCCGCACCCTAGCACCTCTGAGTTACTGGGCAGCTGCTCCTGCCTGCAGCTCAGTCACTGGCCTGTGCTGACCGCAACGTGGCGCAGGTAGCAGAGCTTCCCGGGGCCTGTGAGATGTGAGGCCCAAGGCGGTGCTGGTGAGCTCAGAAACACACCCGTGTGTGCGACTCCACATCCTCTCTGCACTAAGTTGCAGCCACCTCTGACCCAACCCAACGGTAGACACGGAGGGCCTCAAGGATAGACGCCATTACCGGATTCCTGGCTAAGGGCTGTGGAAACCAGTGGGTCGTGTGAGAGTCTGGGGTTCTCGGTCCCCATGCTGTCCCAGGATGGGGCCAGAGTCTCAGTCAAGCCTCGCAGCCACTCCCGATGCGTCCTGCTCTGGTCTGGACATCTCCCGGGTAGAGCCAGCGAAGCTGCTGTCGGACACTTGCTGCCACCTGTGAATGACAGCCCTGGCCGCTCTCCCACTGTGAAAGGAAGGGCCCTCTGGTGGGCTGAAAGAGTTAACTCCAAAAGGTTGGGGTGGGCGGGGATGTGATGGGGAGCTGGGTGACCCTGTCCTGTGTGAAACAGGTGAGAAATGCCAAGGCTTGCCAGGGCCGCTCCTGCAGGTGGCTGGGGAGAGCTGGCCCAGGCCTCCTCACATTACAAAGCATTCCTAGTGAATTCAGCCCGGAGCAGCCAGAGGGGAGAAGAGGTGAGTCTCAGTCAGAAGCAGAGCGTGTTGGAAGGCGGATTCCAGGCTCCACCCCATGCCCATCTTCACAGTTTCCTAGAGTCCTTTCCAACAGCTCCCGGGTACAGACCCTGCTCTCTCTGCCCATGTCAGGGTGCGCAGAGAGCCCGTCGCGGTCCCGCTGTCCTCACACCGGCCGGCGGGGCGTCCACAGCCGCAGCGCCTGGGCCCTACGGTGGTCTGCCACCTGCTTTGCTCCTCAATGCACCTCCCACCTCAGCCCCCAGGCTCCGCTCCTCCACTGTGAAGATGGTCGCTGAGGGCCACACAAGAGCAGCGGCAGGCGTCCCGAGGATGGGATGTGTCCTAGGAAGTATGACACGGGGAGGTTTTGCCCCTGCGTGAATGTCGTAGAGCGTGTTCACACAAACCTAGCTGACGGCTCACTGCACGCCCAAGGGGAGTACACACAGGGGTGTGTGTGATGTGTATATAAAAGCACCTCACACCTGTGGGCACGAGGAACATGGCAACAGGAGCCAGAACCGGGCGCAAGAGAGAAGGAGCAGATGCAACCAAGACGGGGGAAAACCCAGGACAGGCACGCCCTGTGAGTGTAACAGGCACATATTTTGCAGTGAGCTGGTTGTTATGAGAAGTAGGAGAGCGCTCAGATGATAAAAACTACAGTGCAGTGAATATATAAACCAGCCATTTCTGATCAGGAAGTGTGCACCGTCGTTCTGGACGTGCTAGACCCAGACTTCTGTGACTGGCAGCACAGTAAGCTTGCTGATGCCACAAACACTCGTGTGACATCTCATCCCATGACATCACACTGACCCAGACACCACAAAGTGACAGGAAACTTTGAGCTTCACCCTAATCTCTGTGGCCTCATGGTAAAGGCATTGACCTGACTGCTACCTCAGTGTGACATATGACCATACTTGGTGCCAAGTTAGGGACCAGGGATTTGGGCACAAGAGATGGCTCCATTGCTGCCCTGAAAGAGCTGACAGTCTCGTGCAGTGTTCTCTCCTGGGGACCATCTAACTCCCACTCCAGGGAGGGACAGTTGGCCATATCCAGAGGAACATCTCAGTTTACTCAGCCGAGGGGGAGAGAGGAATACTCTTGGCCCAGGAGAGGCCAAGGATAAGGGTAACGACACCCAGTGACACATAGGACAGCCCTCCACAACCCAGAGAGGACTGTGCCCATATGTCTGTCAGTCCTGTGGAGTTTGGGAAACTGCAGGTTCTGAGACAGACAATCAAAAAGACAGATAATTAAAATGCCATTAAATATCCCTCTGTGATGGAGGAGGAGGAAGGCGCTGTTGGGTCCAGGAAAAGATACTTAGTCCCAGAGGTGGCGTCTGGAAGGATTTTAGGAAGTAGTAATATCTAACCTGAAAGTCAGAGATAAAGATGAGAATAAGGGGTTGGGAACAGAAAGGGAGATTCCGCCAGAGGAAATTCCATGTCCACAGGATGAAGGGCACTATCAGTGTGTGGCACTGACAGCCACCTTTGGCCAGTGCTCTCCTGTGCCAGCCACCGTCCGAGGACTGTGCAGTCACTTTTGTCCCCATAGTCCGAGCGCCCTGATGAGCAAACAGATGCCTCTACCTTCCTCAAGTCTGTATGGCAAGGGCAGTGCAGAGAGGTCAGCGACTTGTCCATGGTCCCACAGCCGGTAAGTGACGATTGAGAAGGAGGCGCCCCAGATCCCAAGTCTGCAGCTCTGACCACTCTGTGATGGGCAGATTATGATTCAGATAGCAGCAGCCGGAAGGGAGAGGCGCTGTGGGTGGGTGGAAGATACTGGCTTCGGGGAGATGGGTGGGGGTGGCTGACAGGGTGGTATGAGGCATGAAAGGTTTTAAGTAGAGCCCAGGGACAGTGAGGAGCCATCAAAATCTGTAGCTGAGAAAGCGACACACTCAGATATCCAGGGAGTAGAGCACACGAGACCGAGCTCGGAATCAGTGGGTTGGGGCGGAGAAGCCTTTTGTGTTCTGGTGCTGGACGAAGCTCAGCAGTCCCCTTTGTATTTGAGGCGAAGCTCTGCCGTTCGAGGCTTCTTAGGAAATCTGCCCAGATGCCCCGCCAACCTCCTCCCTGCCAGGGTCATAGGTCAGCCGTGAGCCGGGGATAAAATTAGAACAAAGTAGGGAAGAACCAGCTTCATCGCAGCAATTCCGAGGAGCTGTCTCTGTGGCCAGCCCCCAGGATCACTTAGCTAGCTAGACAGTTAGCTTTAAAATAACAGAATTGTTTAGTAGTAGAAAAATACAGTTATTAGCTATGATTATAGGGGAATCCGATTGAGTTGTGACTGCGATCTGCCTGTCTTGTCCTAACTGGCAATTGCAAATTGCCTCCTTTCCCCGCATTTCGGCAAAGGGGGCACCCAAACCCCCACAAGTAGCTCCACGTTGTTTATTTGTTATTTTTAAACAAATCAAACGGAAATTGATCTGCCTTCTCGGGAACACAGCGGCTACCAAATGGCCTGGCTCTCCTGCAGGTTTTTGTGGGAACACCGTCGGAGTGCCACGATCGCTTCCATCGTGAATAACCAATAACCAGGGACTTGTTTCTGGCCTCGTGGTATTGCCCGCACCAGCAGGTAACATGCTCCACGCTCAGTGAGGCGAATGAAACACCCACACCTGGGAGGAAATGACCACGTAGCCGCAGCGCTCCCACACTAGTCTGCTCAGGCGTCCCGAGTCGGGCCCGGGCATGGATGAGTTTCAGGCTAGAGCATCGGCCCTGCCTGCCTTCCCATCGCTTCCTCTCAACACGTGTTTGCTGAGGTCCAAAGTGTGCATCCCCTTCTCATAGGCACAAGCTGTGTCAATTACTTATCGTAGCTACAAAAGGTCATGTTTTAATGGCCACAGTGATTGCAAAGGAAAGCAGACGTGGGATCCAGACAGCGTTCTTGGAGGAAGCGACATCTCATAGGAACTCGAGTGATGAGTAGGCTGTGGCCCCATAGGGATGGAAGGCTAGAAGACACCAGCGAGGACTAAGGCCCAAGACAGGCGCAGTTCAGGAGAAAGGCAGGAGCGAGGCAGGAGCCACTTTACAGAGGCGGGAAGGGGAGGAGAGGCCGTGAGACAGGCAGGTCTTTCCTCTGTTGCAGATGGAGAGTCATAAGTCCCATGTTGTCCTGGAAGGCCTCTCGACGGGGGAAGGGCAGTGTCGTTCAGCTTCGGTGGGTCCAGGTGTGAGCAGGGGACAGTGCGAGAGCTTCGCTTTGGTGACGTGGAACAGGCGCATGCGGGAGAGATGAAGGTGTCTGGACCCATTTTCAGGTGGATCCGGGTACCCTGGGTGACGGTGTTTGTCTGCAAACTTCCCGACCTCTGCCAAGCGTCCCCCTTCCCTGCCCCGTGTTTCTTATGTACCTCCTGGTGCCAGGGGTGGAGGCTCCTTAAGTGTTTCATCCACTCTGATGTTGATACTTAAAGACCACTGACTTTTCTCAGTGAGATAGGCGGCAGATTCCAGGAAATCTGCTCTCCATATACGACCTGGGGGCACTAGTTCTGGTTTGGATTTATGTCCCTGTACCAAAGGCCCCACCCAGTTTCCTGTGGACTGACTCCCAGAACTACATGTGCACAAGAAATTGTTCATTCATGTGCTCCTTGCCTAGCTATTCTCAAACTCTCAGAGGCTGTGGAGACCCCGATCCAGGTTTCCTCTTCGCAGGTGGCTTGTGCCCTCCCTTTTGAGGCTGAGGATCACTGCTGTCCCTGTTCTTAGCATGGTGATATTCTCAAGGAAATCTGCTGTGTTGTTTGTTTCAGATGGAGGTAAGCTGCCTTGGTTGAGGCAGATGAGGTCATAAAGACACAGAGTAAGGGGCCAGAGAGAGGCAGAACACGCCTCAGTCCAGGGCTTGGTAATTGTGTGGCTCCAGCCATTGGAGGGACCCGGCAGCAGGATTCAGTCTCCGATGCTCCCAGCTCTGGGGGCCTGGGTCTTGGGACACGTTTCCCAGCAGCTCATCTGTCTGTCCCAGAAGGGAAAGAGCACTGCTGTTTCTTCTTGTGTTTGGAGAAAGACAGATTGTGCGTATACACTGTGCTGGGCTCCTTGCTCGGAGAGGCAAGGTTCCAAGCTGAGCGGATCTGGGCAAGTCAGGATGCTGTGGATCCTTGTGTAATATCGGCCTCGGCTTCCTGGCTGGGTGACTTGGATAATCAAATGAAACAGTGCACAAGAAACCCCTTTCCCACCACGGCAGGCAACACTTAAAGTATCGTGGCTTCAGATGTTCCTGAAATTTACTGCTCAGAAAGAGGAGATTTCGTGGCTTCAAATCGGCACACAGATTTTCCTTTTGGACCGTTGAAGTATTCCTTCAGGCAGGTAGTGACATCTCGGGAAATGGCAGCTAGACAGGCCTCACCCACGCGCACCAAGCAGGCGGAATCAAACCAGGGTTGCATTTAGCAGAGTCACCCAGGAAAGATCCACAGACAGCTGGGTGTGTCCAGAACATGGTGGGATCTGGACAAACCAGATCTGCACAGGGGGAGTTTTGATCCATTGGCTGCTCCAGATATGGGAGGTAAGTTTCCCTTTTGGCTCTTGTCTTGTATTTAAAAGGATTTTAAAGAACTTAAGTGCAGTGTCTCTTTTCAGTGAGACCAGCAGGGAGTTCAGATCCTGCCCAGCATCAGTTGCCTCACTGAGGTCATCCCTGCAGATTGCAAATTCATGGACATCGTATAATCCCCTCAAATTCTCATGCACACTCTATGTACATGAAAACTGTATGTTCACTGCAAGGCCATCAGGTACATGTTCAGGGTGACACAGGACTGATTGTGGGGCATTTGTCCATCCACTAAAAGGTATATGTTGTAGCAACTAAAACTTGATATTGTAAAACAATACAAATTGGGGCTGGGGGTTTAGCTCAGTGGTTTCTGGCGCCTGTCTTGCAAGCGCAGGGACCCTGGTTCGATCCCCGCTTAACCACATACAATACTGGGTGTGGAGACTCATGCCCAGCAACAGTCAGTACCACATACCACAGTGCTGGGCGTGGTGGCTTACGCCTGTAATCCCAGCACTCGGGAGGCAGAGGCAGGAGGATTGTGATGTGAGTTGGAGGCTGAGCTCAGGGCCAGCCTGAACTACAAAACGAGACCCTGTCTCAAAAACAAACAAACAAACAAACAAACAGAAACAATACAAATGACAAGAGGAGCTGTTAAGGGTCATGTGGTGTCTCTTCTCTGGCCTCTCCCTCCGGGAAGATACTCTGAATTCCCAGCCCTCACCTGGCACCTGAATGTCTGATCTTCCTTGGAAACACAGTGGTTGCAGGTTAGTTCGATGGGGTCACTTAGAACCGGCAGCCTCAGAATAGTATGGACATGTGGAGGCAGACCCACGAGGAGCATCACGTGACAAAGGCGGGCTGCTGGGGCGCGGCTGCAGCCCCGGGGATTAGTACAAACCAGCAGAGACTCAGAGGAGGCCGGGAAGGTTCCCACACAGGCTTCAGAGGGAGAAAACCCTGCAGATGCTTGGATCTCACCCCTCCAGCCTCTAAATGCATGACATCACACCTGTGTGATTTTCTGAGACACCCAGTTCTTAGCACTTTGTTTTAGTAGCCCTGGAAGGGAGCACAGCCATAGCTCCTGTGAAAAAGCAGTGACTATAGCTGTGTATGGACTGTGACCCCATTTATGTAAAAACCATGTGATACTTTTAAGGGACAAGAAGGATATACTGTCTAATAAAACAGTAACAATTATCACTAAGCGATGGCATTATAGGTCAAATTTTTATTTATTTTTCTATTCTGTGTTTTCTCTATTTTCAAAATAGACTCAATAAAATAGGGAGAGTTTTTTTTCTTTTCTTTTTTCTTTCTTTTTTTTTTTTTTTTTAGGTTTTTTGAGACAGGGTCTCGCTTTGTGGTTCAGGCTGGCCCTGAGCTCAGCCTCAAACTCACATCACAATCCTCCTGCCTCTGCCTCCGAGTGCTGGGATGACAGGCGTGAGCCACCACGCCCGGCACTGTGGTATGTGGTGCTGGTTGCTGCTGGGTGTGGGTCTCTACACCCAGTATTGTTATGTGGTTACCGGGGAATTGAACCCGGGTCCTTGCGCTTGCAAGACAGGCGCCGGAACCACTGAGCTAACTCCCCGGCCCCAGGGAGAGTTTTTTTTCTTAATAAAAAGATAATTAGCCCTGGAAATCGTATTCCGCATACATGCATCATACACCAATGGAAAGCGCAAGGAAGTCTCCCCAAGCTCTCAGCCTTAAAACAGCCCCACTGCCCTGTATGCACTCAGATTATGGCTCTATAGCCACAGAGGTGCAAAGGAGGAGGATTTATACCATCTCCCTTTTGTAAGCAGTGGCTTCCCACAACCCCTGGGTGCTAACTATGTATTCTGTCAAGACTCAGGCTCTGCCAACATCTCAGGTCGTATTTCCCTCATACACACACACACACACACACACACACACACACACACACACACACACACACACACACCACCTAGCATGCTACCTAGTACCTGCAGGACCCACATGTGGCTTCCCACATGAAGCTGTGGTGTGTTGTGCCTCAGTGCCTTTGCTCATACCAACTTCTTGGTAGGAGCAGCCCTGCCTCGCTGAATCCCAGTCATGCTTCCATCCTGTTTAATTCCAGTTCCTCCTGGGCGTCCTGAATGCAGGGCTGGTCTCTGTCTCTCTCAGGCCCTGCCAAGGCCCCCACCCTTGCTGTCACAGCATCCCTGGTGATGGTTGTTGGCTTCCTTTTTGCTTCCTCTGCAGCAGTGGCAGTTCTAGGGAGGGAAAGAGCGTATCGGTCTTCTGTGCACCCAGAGCGTGTGGGCCTGGCACACAGGAGCACCTCCACGCGTACCCTTTGAGCTGCACAGCTGGCCAGGTGACCAAGGGAAATGGGATTGCTGGACAGTGTGATTTAGAAAGTGCAGCTCCGTGCTCCTACTTCCGTCCCCTCCTGACCTTCATAGCCACACTAGAGCAGTCATTCGAACTGAAACGAGATGAGGGCATCCCAGGTTAAAATCCTTATATGGGTCCTCATTAGTGTCAGAGTTTAATTCAGATATAAGGCCATGCTGGATCTGCTTCTTGATAACCCCTCATCTTATTTTAGAAGGCAAATTCGCAACATATATTTGTTGGATGAGGAAATAGGCGAATGCATGAATGCATAGGAAGGTGGGCAGGAGGTTAGAAGTTGGAGGGATGGATGGATGGATGAGATGAACAGAAAAACAAAGGGATGGATGATGGATGTATGGATGGATAGATAGAACAAATGGATGGATGGATGGATAAGATGGATAGAAGAACAAATGTATGTATGTATGTATGTATGTATGGATGGATGGATGGATGGATGGATGAGATGGACAGAAGACCAAATGGATGGGTGGATGAGAAGACGGATGGGTAGATAGATGTCTGTCCTCTGTTCTTTTCTTATTACTGTAAACTTATGATGAATAACAGCTTGGATATTTATTTCTCTTTGAAGAAATCGTTTAAAAACACTCTGTAACATAGAAAAAGTAAAAGAACATGTGATTTTGGGGCTTGTCACTAGTTGCCTCCTATTAACCCAGAACTTCTCACGGAGGTACATTTGTAGTCTTTTTTTTTTTTTTTAAATGTATTTTGAAACAGTGTTTGGCAGAGTTGCTGGGCTGACCTTGAGCTTGACAATACTCCTGTCTCAGCCTCCCAAGTAGCTGGGATTATAGACGATCGCCACCATACTGAGTCTATCTCCCTATCTTTTTTTTTTTTTTTTTTTTAGGTTTTTCTAAGACAGGGTCTCGCTTTGTGGTTCAGGCTGGCCCTCAGCTCAGCCTCAAACTCACATCACAGCAATCCTCCTGCCTCTGCCTCCCGAGTGCTGGGATTACAGACATGAGCCACCATGCCCGGCACTGTGGTGTGTGGTACTGGTTGCTGCTGGGTGTGGGTCTCCACACCCAGTATTGTTATGCGGTTACCGGGGGATCGAACCCGGGTCCTTGCGCTTGCAAGACAGGCGCCGGAACCACTGAGCTAACTCCCCGGCCCCCTATCTCCCTATCTTTTTGCAGACCTTTTGCTTCTCTGGGACTCAGCTTCCTCGTCTTTCCACTGGGGACTAAGCCAGGTGACAAGCTTACCACGGGTCCTCACTAGCTTGTGTCCATGGGCAGCTTGCGTCGGCTCCTTGAGGCCCCCGGCCGTGTCTTGTCTCTCTCATCCTTCCTCCAGCCACACCTGCGGGGAAATCCTTAACAGACACAACTCCGGGATGTCCCTTTTCTTCCCAGACTCCCATCACAGTGTTGGCTTAAAGGGACAGCTTGGTCCTGGAGAGGTCACCAGTGGTTAACAGCATAATGGAAACTTCACTGCTCCACAGGAGCTCGCTTACCAGTAATCAAGAGAACAGCTGAAAAGTTCTTCCCATCTCTAAAACTCAAGTTTCTCCCCTGTCTTTCACGTCAGATCAGACCATAGGTGCCTTGCACATTTTTTCCTAGTAGCTAGAATTTTCCCTAAAGATTTCAGTTAAGAATTGAGTCGATTCATGTCCATCCACCTACTCACCTCTACTCTGCTAATGAAACCTCTGCCACTGTCTTCTCGGCCACGGTCAAGGACAGTGGTTTCAGACTGGTCTCCCCAGCCTTCCCTTCGCCAAACTTTTTGTCCTACTGTGGAGACACTGACCATTTCTCATTGCCACTCTCATATTTCTTCCCTGGGGACTCAGCCCATTGCCTCATTATCCACCCGTTAACCTTTCATCTCATCAATAATTATTCCATTATTTGCATCTTTTCAATGAGGCAAAACTCTCATGACCTACTGCGAACTATTTCATGGGTGCCTTTCAGTGACAGTCTCTTCACAGTGTTGTGCGGCCACCACCTCTAGCTGGTTCCAAGATATCATTGCTCCAAAGAAGAACCCCATACCCATCAAGCAGTCTGTCCTTATTTCTCCTCCCCCAGCCCGTGGCGACCTCCAATAAGTTTTCTGGCTCCATGGACTTGTTATTTTGGATACTTTCATATACTTGGAACCTTTGCATCTGGCTCCTTTTAATCGGTATGGCTCTGTCATTGTCCAACATAAAACTGTCCGTCTTAGTATACACAGGAGAGTGCCATCCCTTTTTATGGCCACATGATACACCATTGTATAGACAGCACAAATGTTTTCCACTTGATGGACTATTGTATTTAATGCTATAAGCACTTGTGACAATTAGTTTGTGTCTCTGTTTTCAATATTTTCAGCAATTTGGTGATTTTTTTTTTTCTGGGGGTTTTTTTGGCACCATGGATTGAGTTCAGAACCTTATGTTTCCCAGGCAGGCTCTGTGCCAGTAAGCTACATCCCAGGCCCCTGCTTTAAGCAATCCTGCCTAACTTTTTAAAGAACATCCAGGCTGTTTTCCACAGAGGCTGAACCATTTTTTCATCCTACCCATATTCTTAATGTCATCATCTAGAATCCACACTTGGTTCACTTAGTCTCAGTACCTAGAAGACTGACCGGTGCACAGCCAGTCCGTAGTAAATGCTTCTTAAAGGAACCCAAATAGGTGTAGCTCTCGGACAAATGTAACAGGGGAGAAGGTCAGTCTTCTACCTCTACCAGTCAAGGTTCAGATTAGCCAAGCTCACTCTTGAGGCTCTTGCAGAATAGCTCACACCATGGAAGAGAATCAGGGTATCATGAAGGCACTTTGGGAAAGCTGCATATCTCAGGGAGCTCTGGAGAGAAGCCTGGCAGGGTGTGGACATCGCCCATGCTGTGTCTCGCTCCACAAAGCTCTCCCATGCCAGTGGGTAAGTGGTGCCAATCAAGGATGCCACCACCGCCACAATAACAGTCCCTGGGGGACCCCACTCCTGATGTCCAAGTCCAGACTTCATGACTCCAGGACCGGCATTAGAGCTGAGTTAATAAGAGCTTCGTGATGCTGGTGAGAGAGCAGATCACTTAGTCTCATTCTGTTCAAATGCACAGTAAATTATATCAGGTGGTAATGGGTCCAGAATGGCAGCGTGAGCAAAGACAAAGAGACAGACATTTCACAATTAGATGCTCACTCTGGCTTCCTTTCTCTTGGCCCCATGTCACCTCTTCTGTGTACACACAGACACACAGACACACAGACACACACACAGACACACACACAAATGAAACCCCAGGAGGGCTTGTGAAATGTACACCAGTTTTGAAGTCAAACAGAGCTGTGTTGTTATCCTAGCTCTCCGCACTCATGATCCTGTGATCCCGAGCAGATTACTTTACCTGTCCGAATCTTGATTTTTTTTGTTTGTTTGTTTACAAAATGAGAATCTGAATGATGTTCTTGCCAGTCATCAGGACAGAGATATGACACATAATACATGCACATCTACCACCAGGAATGTGACTACAACTCCTTGTTTGGCTCCAAAGCATCTCATGAGTTAGGAGAGGGCCGGGGCCTCAGCGTGCTTGGACATTTTTGAAGGGGGGTGGCAGTCACGTCGCACAAGAGCCGTCTCCAAAACAGGGCCAATGGGATATGTTTGGAGATAATTAAAAATCACAAAGAACAACATGTAGCCCAGAAGTCTTTGAAATACCCATTAGCTCAAACCGTTAAGGAAAAAGCCAAGCACCACAGCATAATTCAGTACTCAATTCCAGGCTGACATGCTTTAATCTAGCTTTTAAATTTTTAATTATGTTAATCTAATTTTAGACATTAATGAGATTGTGGTGTAGAGTGTTTGTTTCCATTTCTCATTGTTTTCTTTCCTTCCCTGTCACCCACTTCTCACAGAGAGCTCAGGGCTACTGCGCCAGCTCCTTGGGGAGATGGGCCTTGTCTCTCCCTGTGTACCTGCCAGGCTGCTTTCACCGCGGTCCTCCAGTCCGCAGCCTCGTACACCGTACTAGCCATGCAGCACCTGGGCCCAGCCCTGCCGAGTCTGAGGCCGGGCTTGGAGCAGACACCCCGCTCGTGGGTTAGCACATTGTATTTTGAGAAGGGCAAACTTCGAGGAGTCTCCAGGCATGAAGGCGAGGTGCTGTGAACGTGCTGGGCTGTGGATCATGGGCAGCCACAGGTTCCAGGCCAAGGCAGGGCCCACACCCCCCTCCTTCAAGTTTGTGTCATTGTTCTCATTTTAGTTTGGCTTGAGACATGCAGAAATATGCTGCCTAAAAAGCCTTAGACCTACATCGGAGCATCTGTTGCGAGGCCTCAGTGGGTGGCTCGTTCTCTGTTAGCAGAAGCAGCACTGCTCCCAGGCCCCTGGCCAGAATGAGTGTGGCCTCTCACTGCTCTGTGCTGACTAATAGCTTAGCATTACCTGGGCGGATGCCATTTCTATCCCCGTTTCATAGATGCGGAAGCTGGATCTCCCAGATACAGGTGGTTTCACTGAGATCGTAGCGAGTCAGGCTTGGAACCCAGAATCATAGTCCAGAATGGAGCTCTGCTCGTGCGACGTCAGCCCAAGTGAGACCCTGACTCCTTGCTTCAGCACATATTGAGGACCTGCTGAGTTTTAGGCTTACAGGGAGCACTGGGGAGACTAATGAACAGAGACGAAGACCTCGTCCTTAAGGAGCTCACCGTCTGGTGGGGACGAAGGACACCTGCCAGATTGCGTAGACATGATGCACACACACGGACACGTGGGTTCTTTTGAATAGCGAGCATGCTGGGGGAATGAGAGAGACAGGGCTGAGAACAGTCTGCCTGGGCTGGGGTAGGGAAGCCTCCTGCAGGAGGGGGTCAGAGAGTTAATGGCTCAGAGAGTTATTGTCTAACAAGGGTCAGAGCATCCCAGAAAAAAAGGGCAACGTGTGCAGATGAAGGAGAGCAGTGTCGCGGACCAGATGTGAGTGTTGGACAGTAACGCAGAGATCACGCTCCGTTGTGGAGTCCCGTCTCTTGGGCTGGCTTCATCTCCTGTGGGTTCATTACTGAATGATTGTGTAATGGTCTTCAGGGCAATGACTTCAAAAGCAAAAATGATGCCTCCAGCTCCAGACCTTTATCTGTGGGCTTATTGTCAGCCAGTCGGACCTCATTCCTGATGGCTCTGTAACCTTTCACGAAAGGATCCCCAGAATCCCGGCTTTGATTGAAGGCCTGTCCTTGAGCACTCCAACCTGGGGGAACTGATTCTCTGATTCACCCTGAGAAAGGGCCAAACTGGATGTTCCCACTACCGTGAGCACAGGGGAAAGAGGTGGAGGAAGCCCTGCTGGCTGATTCTTAGTCTGTCACCACTATGTCTGTAGTCCATAATCTCTGTATGTGTGTGTCTGGGCTCTAGCACTGAAGTGTATCCCCAGTCCTTCTAATTTCTGGTTATTTCTGACACAGGGTCTTCTTGGTAAAGCACTTAATTGTCTAGGCTGGCTTTGACTTTGCGTTCTTGTGCCTCGGTGTCCCTGAGTGCTGGGATTACAGGAGTGCACCACCAACCACATGGCCAGTCCACCATCTTTTACTGTCCCTGGTGGTGGAGGCTGCCGAACTGTTCTTACCTCTAGGAATCTACTCCAGTCCTAACAACTGGACATTCATTAGTTTTAAAAATGGCATTAAATGTAAACTTACAAAGCACATACTGGCTTTAGAAATACTGTCACACTAGGGTATTGTGAATCCCATCAAACAGGTCACAAACAGCCTGCTCCAAGCTATTTTCATGTACATGCATTTCGTTCATAGAAAATCACCAGGAAAATTGCTATGTTCTACTTCCTCATTCCCAGAAAAGTTGGATATGATAATTAATAGACATACGTTGAGTGTGATCTCCATTTGTATCTAGGGGTGGAGGAACAAAGAAGGGGACAACAGAAACTGATTAATGGAGACAGATATAAGTAGACAGTGCAGGAAGCCAGAAATGAATGCAGAGTAGGCTTAAAACACAGGATAAGGGAGTATCAAACACTGGTGTAAAATTAAGAAGACACTCATCATTAGATAAGATAATGTTCTTGGGTCAAAGGGCAGGGACCTCCTCAGGAACCGAGCAGGGCGCCTTTCAAGGCCTGAGAGAGGAGAGCAGCGGCTGAGAGCAGAGCTGGAAAGGGAGCCGCTCTGCTCTCCCACCCAGAAGCTGTGCTGGCAAATGGCAGCTGTCCCCAGAAGGGACCGACGTGGCCCGCGCACGTGGTGCCTGTAACCAGCTCACACACACCCACCCTCACTGCCGTGGAGACATTTACGAATTCGAGGAGAGAAAAATGTGGCCATTTATATTGCTGCGTGGTAAAGCTTGCCATGAACGAAGCTGTTGGAGCCCATGAATCACAGAAGGAGGGAGATACTCAAATGGATATAAATGTCCATTAATAGTGGAAAGTTAAATAAATTATACTTCATCCTTATTGTGGTGATAATATGAAGCCATTATAAAAATGAGATCGACTTCCGTGGAGTGCCGTGGAAAGATCGCCAAGAAATGCTACGTTAAAATAAGAGAGCAAATTGCAGAACAATGCATACAATCTGATTCCATTTATTTATGATAGAGAAATATCTATGCATGTAAATGCACAGATAAAGGATCTATGCCAAACAAAGTGATTATCTCCTGGGAGGAATTGAGCATAACAGGATCAAGATTTGCATATTTTCTTTACCTGTTTATATTCCTCAGGTATTTACTGTTAGGGTCTTTTTCCATGAAAAAAAAAAAAGACATGCATTGTGTTTAATTTGTGAAAATCAACAATAAGAGTTAGTGATTTGAAGAAACTGTAAACTATTTAATTCACAGACTTTTGACCTCATTAATCACCTTCGTGACCATAGCAGCACAATGGTCCCCCAGCTCTGGGCTGGATACTGTAGCCTGCCTGCCTTTCCCAGCTGCAGTACTCTCCTTCCCATTGTTTTCCACCTTTCTGCTCCAAGCTGTGTTCACATACACGCATTTCATTCAAAAGCACATACGATGAAGATGATGCTCTGACTATAGTCCCCTGGCACCATGTATCTGTCAGGGTTGGCGTGTGTGTGCTGTAGTAACAAATAACCCCAACTCCCAGTGTCTCATTCAGAACAACAAAGACCCATTTCTGGACCTGTGTCATGTTGCTGGTGGATCAGATATGACTCTTCTGCCAGCTGTCACCTAGCCAGGGATCCAAGTTTAGTCTCTGGAGCAGTGTCTGCCTGGGACATAGTTAGTCTCATGTCCGAGGCCAGATGGGACCAGAACAAACAACACAATGGCTCATGATGGCTTCTCTTTTTTTTGGAACCGGTGGTTGAACCCAGAGTCTCTACACTAGTTACATCCCCTGCTCTTTTTATTTAATTAAATTAATTAATTTTGAGACAAGGTCTCATTAACTTGCTACATTGCCCATTTGGGACTTGAACTTGAGATTTTCTCCTGCCTCAGTCTCAGGTTGTACTGGCATTATAACGCACGTGCCACTGTGATGGTTTAACAGTGGCTCTAAAGACTTCTTCCTGGAGGGGAGAAGGTCTCAATTGCCTCTGTTCAGGTCACTGACTGAAAACAAGTCCCATGGTCAACCTTGAGGTCAGTGGGTCAGAAAAGTAGAATGAGGGACTTCAAGTGTGGGAAGGAGGCAGCTGATATCTTCTAGCAGTTTTCATACATGGGTGGTAAAGACTTGAGCCACAGAAAATCTGGAGTCCTGCTATGTGCTGGGTGCTAAACCATGCATGGGGGTGGGGAGGCTACGAACACATGTCAGGGTTGAGCTTGACTGCCAACTTGATTGACTCGAGTGAGACCTAGGAGATAGTTAGGAATGATTCTGGGGACATCCGGAGGAGTCGGGGCCATAACATTGGGCACCGTGTCTGTCTCTTGCCCCTGCTCTCTGCTTCCTGGATGCCACAGACTGGGTAGTGTTCCCTCCCCTGCCTACCATTCCTCCATATTGTTTCTGCTGAAGAGCCAACAACTTGGACCAAAACCAAGTCAGCCAAGTCAGACTTCTGTGTGTGCCTCCTTTGTGTACGTCAAGCATTTTGTCCTAGCAGCAGAAAGGTAACAACATGACTCATAATAAGGAAACTGAACTTTTTTAGGGCTTATCACACCAGATAGTATGTCAAGCATGTCACTAGCACCTACTCATGGGATCCCTGTATCTGCTGGCATCAGGAAAGATGAGGAAACTGGGCTTACAGAGGCAGCTCACTTGCCCAAGTACACACAATGCCTGTCCCACAGCTGACAGTCTGTAGGGACCCTGGGGTGTGCTCAAGACTGCAGATATAAGGATCGCCTAAGATTATGCTTTAGGAGAATTTATTATCACTGACCCAACATACTCAAAAACTGAGCAGGGTTCAGAAGGGGCTCTAAGACCACAGGGCAGTGTTTAAGGATGGTCCCAAACCGGGAGTTCTTCTGATCTCCCCCATTACTTCCATAACCCAGGGAATTTGAGTAACTCTTTCCAGCCTCTGGATCCACATTGAAAGCCAAGGACATTCCTGTCTGTGGGATGCTCAGTCTAAAAGGCATGCTGAGTACCTCCCCCATGTTTCAGATGCCAGGGCATTGGTGATGAGTGAACATCCTCTACCCTGATTTTCTAGTAGAGGAGAAAGATAGGAAACCAATGGATCAAGATATAATACAGTGTCCATAGATGAAGTAAAGGAAGAAAATTGAGCAATGAGGCACTAATTTAGGTGGATTAGTCAGCACAGACCTTCCCAGTGATGGGTATTTGGGTAGATTCTCTAATAAGCTGAGGGAACAGAAGGATCATGTGACATTCTAAGAGAATGTGCTTTCTATGGAGTTAAAGCAAATACAATGCATAGATCATGTTGAGCTTAGTGCCCCTAGAAGATTCTGACAGACTTTTGAAGTGGTTCTTCCAAAGCTTAAGTCATGGGCTGGGGATTTAGCTCAGTGGTTCTGATGTCTACAAGGCAAGCCCAAGGTCCTGAGTTGGATCCCCAGTATCGACATACCACAATGCTGGGTGTAGTGGCTAATGCCTATAGTCCCAGCACTCAGGAAACAGAAGCAGAGGCAGGAGGATTGCTGAGAGTTTGAGGCTGACCTGGGCTCCATAGTGAGTTCTGAGCCAGCGTGAACTACAAAGTGAGACCCTGTCTCAAAAAACTTAAACAAAAACAAAGCCTGAGTCACTATCAGTTACCACTTGGCCTCGGTCTTTTCCTGCTGTGTCCAGGGACAGGCATATTTGAGGAATCTGTTCACGCCCACCCATGATCTATCACTGACCCTACTGCAGGGACCAGCTCCTGTGCAGTTCGTGACAGGTGACTTGGCCCTGATCTTACAAGGTTAGTCTGTGGGGCACACAGTGAACGAACCAGTTCCCCCTGGGAATTCAGAGTAGGACTCGATTGTTCTCGTCAGGTCCTTCTGGCCACAGGACCTGAGAAAACATAAAGAACAGTGGTAGCCACACGGGGTTGTTACGACTCGTGTCTAGATTGGCTCCTCGGACTTCATGTGGTTATTGGTGAGGTTTTTGGGAGGTAGCTGGACCTAAGGTGTGTGATGCCAGGATCGAGAGTATGTGACTCCAAAATTAATCCACTGATTGGTTTGGCCCAGTTCTGGGTGTGGATAATGGGAAGGCTCACCCTGGGTGTGAGCACTGCCCATTCTAAGGGCGTGTGGCCTGGATGGAATATAAGGGACAGAAAGAAGGCTGCTTCTTGGTTGCATGCTGCTTACTACCTCCCTGCTGTGCTGCCTTCTGCCTGCCATGAACTCTTTTTCCTGTGGGATGCCTCTCTGTCATGCCATTCTGCTATGGAGGGAGCTGATTGTGGACTGAAACCTCTACAAACTATGAGCTGACATGAACCTCTCCTCTTTAACTAGGCATGTCAGTTATTGTATTTCACTAGCAGGAAATCAGGGGTCATGAATAAGGAAGGCTAGAAAGGCTACTCTGCTGAGGGAAAAAATAAAATAGACAAATTGAGGGCAGCAGAAGAGCCTGAGAACATAGCCTGAGAACAAGGAGGATCATGGACAGGGTCACCTTGCACCTTCTGTCTCAGGTCAAATTCTAGAATCCGGAACCCTTGGCCCGTTTAGTGCCTACCTTTCTAGAGTGGAGGTCCCCAGCCCATTAGGACCAGGCCTACGCAGCAGGAAATGAGTATCCAGCAAGCAAATGAAACTTGGTCTGTGTTTAAGTCACTTCTCGTTGCTCACCTCACCGCTTGAGCTCTACTGTCAAAGCCCCAGGGCTTTAGATCTCGCAGGAGTGAACGCTGCTGTGAGCTGTGTTTGCCAGTGATGTGTACTGCAAGCTCTGTTAATCAGCTCGAAAACACCCCTTCCACCCTTCTGTGGACAAAATGTCTTTCATGAAGCTCACCACTAGCACCCAGAAGGTTGGGACAGCTGCTCCGGGGACACTCTTGGGTGCTTCTTTTCAAGTCACAGTGTTTTGAGTCCATGTGTTTGGCTTAGAATCTGAGAAGCTTCGCTACCTTGACCATTCCAGGAAGTGCCAGGAAAGAGCCCTTCCGTCCTTGAACTTGCAAGGTCCGATGGTGGACACACCAGGAGTTCATGGAAGAGCAGCCGAATCTTCCACTTCCGTGAGCTCCTGCAGTAGAAAATTCTCAGGAGCTCCTTAAGTGCATGTTCACAGAACAAGAACACTCAGCTCAACGTGCAAGCACACTGTACGCGGGTGTATGCATCTAGCCAGAGTTTTGAGTAATTCACTCCAGGAACCCTCCCTCAGGGTTTGGAGGACGTATGACTTAACCATTTAAAGTGGCCTAGATCAGATATCATAAGGGCACAGCTATTTGCAAAGTAGTGGTCATGGATTTCCTCTTTGTAAATGTGTATTCTTGACTAGTCTGCTGTACCACTAATATTAGTGCATATTGATTAGTAGGTGCAAGGTGTTTGAGTGCTTAATATAAATTAATTCATTCAGTGCTCTTAGTAATCATGATATAGACACTATCATTCCTGTTTGCATATGGGAAACTGAGGCCTAGAGCAATTAAGACATTTCCCCCCAAGGCATGTGCCGATACCTGATAGAACTGTAGTTCAGACTCAGTAGTGAAGCAGAGTCCAGGCTTTGAACAGTTATCTTCGCACTTGTGCTCAGGCTCTTAAGTTTTCCAGTTCTTATAGCTAATGCTGCAGTGTTTTCAGTATAGTCCCATGTTTTGGAGAGTCTTATTCCTCCGAGGTGTCAAAGGCCTCTTTTTCCATCCTCTCTGCCACCACCAAATTTTTCCCCATCCCCTAGCATATGATGGATGTGACAGATCTACCAAAAAGCATTACTAGAAGGTGGGATGGTAAAGCCACCAGCAAAATAATTAAGCAAATAAAAATGGCACTTAATTTGTACCTAGTGTGTGCCAGGCTGCTCCCTTTATGTTCATAATTTCATTTAACCTTAGCTATCCCTGGAAGGAAAACGTAATTATTTCCTCCATGTTCTACCTGGTAAAATAGACTTAAGAAGATTCCATGACTTAACCAGGTGACAAGGCTAGTATGTGATGGAGTCTGTATTCAAACCCACCGTACAACTTCCTTAAAACCCTCCAAAGTCTTGACTCTTAACCATCAAGATCCTGGTCCCAAGACTGAAAAGAAAGAGCACACAGAACTCAGCAGAAGCTTTGAAATTCAGATCAATCTATTTTGGCCTAAGAAGCTAAGAAAGTTAAAAAACACAGGCTACAGGAGATGATGGAGTGAAAACTAAAAGTTGTTTCCAGGACATTTCTAGGGACACCGCATGCAGCATTGGTCATTGGTGAACTCAACAATATTTATCTCAACAGGGGCTTTTGAAATATGATCGTGGTTCAGGGACATCTTGTCACCTTTGGTACTGGTGGCACTCATCCATAGGAGGCAGAGAAGAATAGAAAGAAGATAGCAAGGTTCACGATGCCCAAAGTAGCCTGGGCTTGGAGGAGCAGAACCGGTGCCCCATGGATTAGCAGAAGCAGTGTGGGAGCTGTCATTGTAGAGTTTTGGGTGGACACCTAAACTTCTGCCACTGGAGATAAGGTGGAGCCAGAGAAACGTGGCGCCAAGTCTAGGATTATCAACCTACTTTTGACACTTTGTGGCCCATCAAACTTGGATGACACACCTACCAATACAATGCAGTTTTATTAAAGAAAAATCTGTGAAGCATATTTCACGTGTCAGGCACTGTGGAGGACAAGCATGGGCACCAAAAGGAGAGGCAAGCTGCCCCCACAGGACTGAATTGAAGGCGGTTCAGAGAAGGAACCAACAGAGGCAAAGGAATCCTGGAGGCTTTCATATGTTCACACACACTAATGCGCCCAAGAGAAACTGGTAAGAATTAGTAGGCCTTTTCCTTCGAGCATGGGTACACAAGGCTCAGAGTGATGGTGAGTGCCCTCATGGTCTCACAGCTAGCTGGTGCCTAATGATACCAGGTTTTCAGTTTTGATTACAGATCTATGAGGCCTTTGTGACTAGTGCAACCATCATGGTACATTGCTTCTTGTGTTTTGTCGATTGTCAAGTGTCTCAAGCGTAAATGGAATGTTTTCCTTAGAGACTCTACTCTCACCCTAATAGTGCCAGAGCTGGCTGGAAAACAGGGCAAAGTCTACTAAGAGGTTAGGAGACACTACTGTCTTTCCAGAATTGTGTTAAGGGCTTGTGATTTTCTGTAGATTTCTGTACAGGAATTGGATATGGTTTTTAATTATTTTACAAAGTCATAAATATTGGATGTACTGAGGCTGACCAGCTCACTGGTCTTCCTCCACTCTTTGTGGCAGATTCTACATTGTGACACCTGAGGGCCAGCAGACCTCCTCTAACCTAAAAGAAGCTATGTCCAGCTCAGAGCTGATGGCAGGAGAGTTTCATCTTTCGATGTGGAGTGCGAGTTGAAGTGAGCATGCAGGAAGTCAGGGAGTCACCTGTGCTTGCTGAACATAGTTGCAGGATTGGGACTTCAAGCAAGATTGAATTACAAACACCTAGTTCTCTTGGGGACAAAGACTAGAGATACAGAAAGGGTGATATAAATGTGAGACTTCTAGATATAAACATTAAAAATGAATAAAGGTGGCTAGAAACTGGAGGGAATGTTATTTATCTACAGGCTTTCCCAAGAAGTAGGGTGGTGAGTTGAATAATGGCTGCCAGAAAGATATATTTGTGCTGTATTGCTTGAGTCTTAGGATTGTAAACTTACGTGGAAAACAGTCTTCACAGATGAAGTGAAGTAAAGATCTGGAGATGAGGAAATCCTCCTGGTTTCTCTAGGTAGGTCAGACACTGTGGACAAGTGTGCTTGTAAAAGCGAGGCAGAGATTGGCACAGTCAGAAGAGAAATCACTGAGTTTGTGATCGTAGGTTACAACACCGACAGAAACTACTGCACATGGGGAAAAGGACCAGGCCTTCAAGCTGTACCAGGCACCCCCTCTACACTCACACTGAAGAATGGGGCATACACAGTGAGTCCCACAGTTGAGGATGGGATTGGACCTTCTGCTGGGACATCTAACTCGACTATTGCTGCCTGAAGCTGGATGAACACTATTACCATTGTGAGTGCCAGCTTCAAGATGAAGTCTACAGCGCGTGATCTGTTTGGTGGAGATGAGGTCACATGCTTTCACTCTAGCTGCAAGAGAGTCTGAAAAAATGGTTTCCAGCTTGTGTACTGAAAGCTTTGAATACTGACCAGGAGAACTCCCCAATAATCCAAGATAAAGTTTTCAGAAAGATCAGGGGATGTTTCCCTAGAAGTATTTTAAGGGCCTGCACTCGTTCTGTTTGTTTCTGTGGATAAATTTGATCTATTTTAGGGGTTTCTGTCTGATTGCTGAGGCTGATGCCCTCACTAACCCATCTTCACTCACCCTTTCGTGTCTTCCTGCCTGGTCAAAAATAAGGAACAGTGTTCTGTGGAGCATCAGTCCACAGCATGTTTGCACAAGGACCAGATTCATAGAAGGCAATGTTTCTACAAACCTGGGTGTGGTGGTGGGAATTGCGGGATGACTCAAAGGAGAAAACAATCTAGATCCCTCACATGCGCAGTTTGCAGGGAGGTTTGGGGTCCTATGGCAACCTAATACTGCTGTTGATCAGACAAAAGGAAGATTTCAGGCAGTAAGAAGAGCGATAGACATTGGCTGCAAATACAGATGCAGTTTTGTTAGCTTGCCTGCCGCTCAGCGCCTGCTGGTGGTGCTGGTTAGACCGTGATACTGGTGTGTGGTGGGGTGGGGTGCCTCTGCTCTAGAGACATCCTCTTTCTGCTCCCTGACTCTGCCCACTAATTGGAAGTAGCAAGAAATACCAGCTTCTCCAAGGACAGGCATTGCTGGAGCCACCTTGCTGAGGGAGCTGTGCAGCTGCCCTACTCCCCTGTCCAATAATCCAGTAATCTGCAGGGTAACAACACTGTGGAAGCTGGCTTTTCAGTCTCCTTTTCCTTGCTGCTGGTTTTGCTTCCCATCAGAGCCTCTCACTGACACAGGCAGCATACATGATACACATCAGCCTCTCTTCCCTCTGCTTCCAGGGCTCTAGCCACACTGCTGTCAGCATTGCTTCCAGAGCACTCCAAGTACCTCCTCATCAGTGTTTTAGTGCACCTGTTTTCTTTCACCTAGAATACACTTCCCTGAAGCCTATTTGATTCAGCTGTTTGGTTAAATATTGCTTCTCCCAAAAGACTTCCTGACCATTCTATCTGAAATAGCAGCCCCCCTCCCATTACTCAGTATAATTGAAAGCTCATATCATTGGCCAGTATGCATGACACATTTACTTGTTTGTCTTCATCGAACATTACAACATGCGTTCCAAGAAAAACATGCCTTTGTTTTGCTTTTTGCTCCATCTCTAGTGCTCAGAATAATTCTTGACATATAGGAGGGGCTTAATTTGTATTAGTACTGTCATGGATAGCTTAAACATTTTACCCCAATAGGATTTAGCCATTTCTAGGAAACGATGCCATCTTATTCTCTCAGCCTCCCAGAACCTGGCAGAGTGCTGGGGCCATAGAGGGCTCCAGAGAATACCTAGGAGAAGGAGTAATGGATAGGAGAACATGTTAGACTCTTGTTAACACTTGGATGTGAAACACACTGTTCTCAAGCTGATACTTTTCTAATGGTGTTTCCCAACTTTAAGCTGGCATCCAATGTAATCATGTCTTAATTTGCAGAGCTATATTTCTTTTCTTTCTTTCTTT
>PVIR01000446.1:139997-160959 GCA_004026965.1 Petromus typicus
TTTGAGACAGGGTCTCGCTTTGTAGTTCAGGCTGGCCCTGAGCTCAGCCTCAAACTCATCACAGCAATCCTCCTGCCTCTGCCTCCCGAGTGCTGGGATGACAGGCGTGAGCCACCACGCCCGGCACTGTGGTATGTGGTACTGGTTGCTGCTGGGCGTGAGTCTCCACACCCAGTATAGGTATGTGGTTACCGGGGATCGAACCCGGGTCCTTGCGCTTGCAAGACAGGCGCCGGAACCACTGAGCTAAATCCCCGGCCCAGAGCTATATTTCTTATACAGACAGTCTATATGGTTTTATACACATAGGATCTTATTCTGCGAAGTGGATATAAATATCCATCTCCCTTTTGCCCCTGGATAGGAGCTGACATTGAACACCAACCTATAAAACTGAGAAAGCAGCATGGCTTTGGCTGGCCCCGCCCTTGTTGATGTGGCCTTCCTGTGCGGTGCTGTGACCGTGAGCTCCAGGCCTTTCTCGTCTTACAACCCTGTATCAAAGAGGACAAGGGATGCCCATAGATCTTTAAAATCCCACACAAATATCCTTTCATTCTCTTCTCCTTATGTTGGCAATGATGACTCCCCTGGGGTTACGTACAGGCTAGGATGACCTGCAGGCAGCTAGCCAGCCTCAGCAGGGGAATGTGGAGCCATCAAGGTGGCCTAGACCAGGATTGCTGTCCTCACTGTCTGCCTCCCATCCCTTCCTTTTGACTCAATCTGGGAAGAGACTGATATTGAAATACATAGATAAGTGTGTAAACACACACACACACACACACACAGAGTGCTTATTAGAACATAAGAACATGTGTGCAGTTGTTATGGTTTGGATCTGAAATATTCCACAAAAAGTTTCATTGTGTTGAAAGCTTGGTCCTTAATGCAGTAATATGCAGAATGAGGGGTTTGGGGGTTTGCTCGACTCATAAGGCACTAACCTCGTCAGTGGGCCATGCCATTGATGAGTGAAGAGTTGCCTGGGCTATTAGGAAGTGGGGCTGTGTTGAAGGAAGCAGCACACGGGGACGTGGTCTCGACCCCCGCCTCTCCTCTCTGACTCTCCCCACCCCATTTCTGTCCGCCGTATGCTGAGCTGTTTGCCTTCTCCATGCCCTGCCATCGTGATAGTTTTGCTCACCACAGGCCTAAAAGTAATAAAGCACAGCAACCATGGACTGAAACCATAAACTATAATAGTCCTTTCTCCCCTTTAAATTGTTTATTTTGGGTATTTAATTGTAACAACAGAAAGATAGCTAACAGAGAAGCCTGTTTTACAGATTCTACCTAGAGGCTCAAGGAAACATAGAATTAGGAAGAAGCACAAGTGACTTCCTACAGTGGGACAAAGAGGATTGAGGTCTTTCTTAGTCCATAAGCTTTGATCACCGACTGCTTTGGAGATTCCCAAAACAGGTGGCTCAAGAACATTCAGCCCCCCGGGACTCCCAGGTGGACCATGGCAGGTCTCTGGCAGTTGCGGCCCAGCCCCCTGATTTATTGAGACTGCAGCTTGGCTGATGGCTGGCTGGTGTGAGCTGCGTGCTGATGAGGAGCTGCTGCCCGCTGCCCAGGCCAGGGAGGCTGCTGTTAGGAAGCAGCTTTTCTTTCTTGTCTCAGTGATTGACAGTCTGGGGCTCAGCCAGAAAGTGTCAGTCAACCCACAATTCCTGGGGGTCTGTTCTCTGCCAGGCACTGTCCTGGGTGCTGGAAATCTGGCCCTGAGAAAACGCTGGTATTGGCCGAGGCATGCTGGCCCAGCAGAAAGAGAGTTGGTTCAGCCCCTGGTCCCCCTTAGCTAGATGCCTTTGGGCAGTGCAAATAGATGTAAGCCAACCCCTCTCCTCATGGAGCTGCCTATCAGAAGGCAGAGAAATACACCAACCTATCAAATGCACCACTGAGATTCATACAAGGGAGGCATGAGAAGTGTACACAAAAGGGAAACTGAGCCAGGTTGGGGGGAATTTCAGGGAATCCTCTCTGGAAATACTGTCTTATTTGAGATCAGAAATGTGAGCAGGGTTAAGTTGTGCGGAATATGTGCTGTGGCTGTGTAGGAGGAGATGCCGGGGTGGAACCTGGAGCCCTGAAGAAGGAAGGGACTTGTAAAGAGAGGCAACATGGTGTTCCAGGTGCCCCAAGAAGCCCACTGTGGTTGGAAATCTGTGGGCGCAGGTTGGAGGACTATATGACTCAAATCAGCTCTGGCTGCCTTTCGTCCAGGCTCAGGAGAATCCAGTGCTAGAGACCATCTAACGTGAGCCCAGCGTGAAGCTGCAAGGAGCCGTGTGCACCTTCCCCGAAGATCCTGTATCATCAAAGTTGTCAGAGTTCTTCATTAATATCATTTTTTCCAGGAGCCCAAGAGTGGCTATGTAGACAATAGGGCCTTGACTCCAAATGGAAGATACTTGTATCCTTTTCTTCTCTTTTTTTGTTTGAGTGCCTCATAAGTATATTAAAAACAAATGAGATGTTTATTGCTCACCGGGGATCAATCCGCTGATCTACATGTGAGGTTCATTTCCCACCACCTCCTCCATTGTCTATAAGGACAGCAGTGAGGGGTTATTTTTAAATGTTCTTACTAAACTTTCCGTTATCTTGACACTGAAGCAAGGGTTCTCTGATTGATATCCGTTTCCTAACTTCTGGCTCTCACTTTGCTGTAGAAGAGGGTGAAAATATTTTTACTCAGGGCTTCAGTGACTCTGTTATGTACATTGAAATTTTTGCTAAAACCCACCAGAGGCCCGTGGAGATCTTTAAGTGCAGAAAAAATGTGATAAGGTTTGTGATGCCCAGTGAGAAGATTTCATCCTTTCCTCACCTCACTGGCAAATAGGAACTGTCTTTCCTAAGACATCAGACATATTTCTCCTAAGAGGACAGTAGAGTACACCTTGGATCCTTGTACTGTAGTTAAGTCTTCCAAGCTTAACACTATCAGCAGTTTGGATGACATCACTTAGTCTTGTCAGCAGCCATTTCTGCGTTTTAGAGGATGAATACCAACAACCCCAGCCTTTCCTCATTAGATGCTGTTATTAACCTTCTTATTGAGACAACTAAAAATGCCTTTGTATTGCCAATGTCCCCCAGGGGAAGAGAAGACAAAGTTATCCCCAATGAAGAACACGGATTAATCTTTCCATTTTCTTCTCACTATGTCCTAAGATTATTATCTAAATCACACCTCTCCAGGCTATAAAGAGGCCTCAGTTTCCATGGATATTGACATTCAGGCCTTCTGTTTAAGCCCCTGTGGATTCTGTTCTTTCATCCTAAGAGTTGAGAATTGTTCTGCCCCTTTAGCCAGCTTGTGGGCATTATTCAAGACCGTGTGGTCATGGTGAGGCTTAGGCAAAGGGGACGCTGAGCAACCACGACCAACAGACACATTTCTCTGTGTTTGGAACAGCGAGACCTGCATTTATCTACTGGGGATGTCTCCAAACTCCAATATTATTTGAAAAACTTTTTAAAAATTGATGTTGAGTGTAACAGAAGTGATGTTCAGATGATAAGTGAGAGAATTCATATTTCTAAAGCTGAAAGGCATCCTGGGTACTTTCTGAAGGGAAGGCTATTGTGTTAGCCCGAAGGAGGCGGAGGCGTGGGCCTGCCCCGGCTGCCTGCGTGACTCATCCGTCTCACAAGTTCTAAAAAGGCACCTGGCTCGGGAGTCTACATCTCTGAGCTCCTGGCACTTTCTAATTTTTCCTTAGAAGAAGAGCAGGTGGCCCGACTGCCACAAAGTACCTACAAGGGAACTTGTCGGTGTATGGTTCATTGGAACAAAAATGACAGAATGTCAATTTCTCTCCTAACTGCATGTCATCATCAGGAATCAAATAAGCAATTACACCGGGCTAAATTGAATTCATTTCAGATGCAGACGGGCAGCACGAGCCCGGGCTGCTCCACGGAGGGGAAGCGGCTCTCTAACTACATGTGAGGTACAGACCTACGGCAGGTGGGTCTTTGAACCTGCTGCCTCCTACAGCTCAGGCTCAGCTTGGCTGTAAACGGTGCCTGGCCACCTCTCACCGGGCCTTTCCCTGCCACCCTCCTGTCCATCATCCTCTGCCTGTGACACTCGGAAGTACGAAGTAGTGGCTGGGAAGTGGCAGGGATGTGTCCATGGAGCATCAGCCCCCTTCAGCGTCTGCCCGCTGGCTCCATGGAGCAACTTTTAAGTAGGTTTCAGCAGGTAACACAGAAGTCTTAGAATTACTGAAAATTGAGACTAAAGTACAGCATTCCCATCAACCCAAGAGCTAGTTTTCCTTATTAGTTGTATGTATTTATTTCTTGTGCTTCTTAGTAATGCAGCATGATGTGGCTCATTTGGGGTGTTTACTACACGCATGTAGCGTAGCTTGATCATCTTCCATACCATTATGCCTTTCATTTCTCCTCCCCTCCTATTTATCTCCTTCCTCTTCTCCTCAAGTCTTTTTTCTAGTTTCCTGGTAATTCTCTTACCTTATTCATTCATTCACTCACTCACTTATTCATTCATTCATTTGTTTATGAAGGCTTGTCATATATGAGAAAATGCTTAACTTCACATGATTTCATTCTTCTTTATGAATAATATTCCCTTCTGTGTAAATACTTTCTTTATCCATTCAACTCTTCATGGATATCTAGGCTGTTTACAGAGCTTAGCTAGTATGCATTGAATTGCATGCATCACTCTAGAATGATGTCTTCAATTCTTTTGTGAAGATGCTGTACACAGAAGTGTGGCTAGGTCAAGTAGAATTTCCATTATTATTTTGGAAGGAAACTCCATACTGTTGCTAAAGTGATTTTACTAGTTTACATTTCCACTAACAAAGTAGAAAGATCCTTTTCCCCAACATCCTTACCAGGATTCATTGTGTTTTATGTTGTTGATGATAGTCATTCTAGCTGGGGTCAGATGGAATCTCAAAGTAATTTTGATTTGCATGTCCTTAATGACTAAAAAGGTTGAGGATTTTTGCCATTTGTACTTGTACTTCTTTTAAGAAGTGCCTGCTCAATTCATTTGTTCCCTTCTTGATTGGGTCATTTGTTTGGGAAGGGGGCTAACTTTTTGGAGTTCTTTATTAATATTTTTTTACAGTAGTCCTCTATCAGAAGAATAGCTAACGGTTTCTTTGCTACATTCTATAGTTTTATTTACACTCTACTATTTCTTTTGCTGTTCAAAACCTTTTTAATTTGACATAATCCTATTTATCGGTCCTTACTATTATTTCCTGTGCCAGTGGAAGCCTGTTTAGGAAGTTTTTGCCTGTCCCTGAAGCCTCAAGTACTTCCCCAATATTCCTCGTGTTTCAGACTTTGTACTTTTATATGTAAGCCTTTGATCCATTTTGACAGGATGGCAGTACACGGTGAAAGATGAGAATGTAGTTTCAGTTCTTTGCATGTGGATACCCAGCTTTCCAGCACCATTTGTTGAAGAGGCTATCTCTTCCCCAGCATATGTTTTTGGCCTCTTTGTCAGAATCAGGTGGTCCTGGGAACATGAGGTTTTCTCTGGGTCCCCTGCTCATGTGTCTGTTCTGGTGCCAGGACTATAACATGGTGGTCTTTGGAGCTCAGGAAAAGAGGAAGAAAGACTCATTTTTTTTAAAAAAGTCAGTTATTGAAGAACAACAGTGAACTAGCTTCCTTACTTCTAAAATAACTCTCTGAAACATATTATTATAATGGATCCCCATTTTGCACAACCTTACCCAGAGAAGTTGTTTGCCATGTTGAAGTTCTCACCTGTATTTCACTGCCTTTCTTGATACCATGTGATAAGCCTTTCTTTGAGCCATGTAGTTTGTTCTGGTCAGTGGACTATAAGCAGCAACGTTAGAAGTTACCTCCTGGCCTCCTCCTCCCCTCTCTTCTGCACCAGACATGGGGCAGCACCAGAATGGCCGAGAGTAATGTTAATCCCACATAAACACTCTTGTGAAGGGGTTCTTGGAAGGCTCATATTTGCTTCCAGCTCCTTCTTGCCCATTTTGAGTGATAAGGAACACACTACCTCCTGGGCATCTTATCTGTGGTTGCTCTTTGCATACACAGTCCTCACCCTATCCTCAGAAGCCACCCTGGTCAGGTAGTACAGTAGTGTCCTTACTCTTCAACACATCGGCTTTCTCAGTATTTGGACTCTGGTGCTCCAGGTTCTCTTCTTTTTCTATGCTTATTCTTTCGTGGCTGGTGCTGAGGATCAGACCCAAGGCCTAGGGCATCTAGGCAGGGGCTCTACCGCTGAGCTCTACATCCAGCCCCCAGACTGGCACACTCAGTTGCTTCTTTCATTCTTTTTTTGTGGCACTCACTCACCTCTCACCTTACAAAGAGGAAAGCAGGTGCCAACAAGGCAAGTGGCGGGTTGAAGTGCAAATTATTTCTTAATGGCGGAACCTGTTGTCTACATTCCTTGAGGAAAGGATTTGTTTCTGTTTCATTCACTCCCTGCTATATCATAAGCAGTGCCTGGCACATAGTGTATAGTTAGTTATTTAGTAATCAACTTACATAATCCATAAACCTGGCCAAGAATATATATATATATGTGTGTGTGTGTGTGTGTGTGTATATATATATATACACACACACACACACACACACACACACACACACACACATATAAGTAATTCTTGAAGACAGTGGTGCAGACATATTGACCAATCCCCAATTAGCGTCCCCATAGCCTTACCTTCGTAAGCCTATATGAAAGAATTTCTCATAGAAAGAGCTCTTAATGTCTTACACTGTAATTCTACCCACCAATATCAGGCAACTTACAGTGCCTTATTAAGAAATGTGTACTTTGGGGCATATTTCAACAGATTACATAATAGCTTTATGGATTAGGGCTCAACACAATAAGAATATACCTGGTTTTGACATTAAAAATTGTTATTTCTGTTTTATTCCTGAGATACACTTTTCTTTTGAAAAGATAACTGTGATACGGAAATAACAATAAATACTAGTTAATAATGAAATGCAGATAAATATTCTTTTGCATGAATCTGTTGTGTTTAGGCAATCATTCTAATACATTTGCCCTGGAGGGGACCTTCTACTCCTCAGAAGAGGAGGTGATGTCTTCGGGAGGAAATCCAGCGAAGGAGACTGAGTGCTAAGCCCAGCTCGGCCCTTAGCTATTGGGATTCTCTCTTCATTGTGTAGGAAGTGAGAATAAAATGAAATGCATTTATTCTTCCATTAAAAAATCAGCCCTGGAGCTCTTAAGGTATGCCATGCACTGAATGTTTAATTGCTTTATACAAAAAGAGTGTGAGCCCCTAGCTGGAAGGTATCGGAATGACTGTGTGAGTTACTGAGCGGATGGATGGGTGCGTGTGTGCACGCATGGAGGGTGGATAGATGAATGAGTAGCTGAACAGACAAGAAGCAGTAGTAGAGAGCCTGCTCTGCATCCCCACAATCATGTGTGCACCTTCACTGAGTAATCTCCGCTGTCTACATGTTTTACCTGAGTCTGGCTCCATCCGTGACCTGATGAAATAATTAAGACTAATTCTAGGCTCCAATTCCAAAGTGGACTGAGACATAGCCTACACGAAGACAGCTCTTGTTCTGGACTTAGATACGGGAGGCTGCTGGCCTGTCTGTGCTGACTTGAGTGGTGATTCTCAGCAAGAAGTTCTGAGGAAAACGGGGTTGAAGGAATGGCAAAGAGGAGTCCTGATAAAAGAGTTTGCGCCCCTGAATTCTGCCAGACCTGCTACCAGCACTCAAGTTTTTACTTGCCTGTGAGATTTTATACTCGCACTTTATTTTTTCTTGTGGTTATTGACAACTGGATAGAAGTAGCTACTTGAACTGGCAAATGGTTATCGTACAGTGTGTTATGGTGGAGCCAGAAGGACCCAAGCAGCTCCCCACTTCCTGACATTTACCCCGGTGACCCACACCCTAGCGGTCTAAACTCTGGGATTCGGCCCACCATCTGACTTGATGTTGAAAGCTTTAGAAACCACATACTCACCTACTGAGCCAAGTAGTTGCATTTTAATACTTTGTGTCTTCAGCTAGTGGCCTTCTAGTCTCAATCAAGCTAGTAGGCTCAGTTTTGGGAAAGTGTCTGTCCCTGTTAAGGAGCTCAAAAATATTTTCACTTTGAATGAACTAAAAGACTGTGGCTTATAAAACATGTTTATTTTTCCCAAAGTGGTGCTTGTGTATAAAGGTTCTTTAACATTGTTCTTGATAGATGATATCCTCTGAGGGTCTTTCTAGCTTTAAAACTCTGATTGCATGAAAAAGACTAGTGAGAAATTTCTCTTTGTATCATCATCTAGTAGCCTTAGAGCTCAGCACAGGCCTGGCACAGAGGAGTTGTGCTGTATTTGGCGAATCACAAATGTATTTCTCCCTGTATGTAGCTCCACCCCCACAACAGTGTGCTTAGAAGAGCCTCAGAAGGAAGCAGCCTTAATTGGTCTCAGTTAACCAATTAGATTCTGAAGCCACCACCTAATTGAACAACCACAGAAAGTCAAACTGTGTCTTGATGATCTTCTTTAAAAATCTCCCGCTCTGTAAGGGAAAAGAGTTTCTCAGCATAGTGTACTTTCTCTCCAGCCTGGATAGACCGCGAGCTTCTGGGCTGAGCCTTTGAGGACAGGTTGACTTGTGTTTAAGGAGGAATCCTGTTGGACAGATAGCGGAAGTGTGGCGCTTCGCCTGGGGAGTTGCTCGGAGACAGAAAGTTCCAAGTTTTTCCCTCCTGTTCCTCCTCTTCTTTCTTTATATCTTCTGTCTCCTCTTTTTCTCTTCTCTTCTCTCTCTTCACGTAGCATCATTTAATAACTATAAGATGTGCTTCTCAAATGACTCTATTGTATTCCTAAACCTTCAGAGACCAATGAATGTCCCAGGAAAAGGTGTGGAGAGGAGAGTGCCTCCCTCTTCTGACATCCACGCCATGCGGATGTCCCTGTGGTTGATGAATGTAGTCTTTGCTGCCTTCTTCCTTCCCCGTTCAGGTGATCTTGAAGAAACAGAAAGATCGGAGGAAAAAGCTTTAAGAAAGCATCACGTTAGATTCTAAAACCACGGTGATTCATTGTTTCTCTATCGAAATAAAATCCCTGTCTTTAGAGTAACCGTGATGAATGGAAACAGCATCGTTGACGATTTATATATGTCCCCAGCACGGGCTTCCTGCTGCCCATTTTCTTCCTCCTCCCCACCCCACCTTCTTTTCATTTTGCAGGGCAGCGAAGTTTCACAAGGAAGTATTTTACAGAAAATCCATGTCTGGGGATTTACTTGGGCTTTTGTCATAACTCATGGCAACAGAGAACCAGTCTCTTGCTATACAATTCCAAATATTTCAGGAAGGTGATTACAATAAAGTCCACGACCGTCTTCAGTTGGAGTAGGATTTGTGCGCCTGCAGCTGCTCACCCAGATATGGGTGAGACAAACGTGAAGACAAAGGGTTCCTTTGATGAGAAGGCAAAGCTGAGGTTTGGAAAGAAAGAGACTCTATCTACCCCATGGAATACTACGTGGACACAGAATTGTCCTTTTACAACCCAGATCCGCATCTGCGGGGCACGGAAATGGCAGCCGACCAGACTAAACAGTTTTTCTGGATGAGAAATGACCTCATCCCTTGATTCAGCTGTGCAGTTAATACAATGACCTTTAAAATCGAGTTGCTGAGAATTGGATAAAGTTTTTAAAATATCAGGCAAGAGAGCCGCAAGAAGATGATAAGAAATTGTTTAAACGCCTGCTAATCGCACACCTTGCCACCTGTGACCGACAGTATAAATTCAGGGTGCAGGCAGGCCACGCGGCTCCCCTGTGCTGGATAAGACCTGATATGAGAATGGGAAATCATCTCCAGGATCAGTTTGCACCCTTAGCTGAGTCCCCGTGGCCCACCCAGCCTCAGATACAGTCTCAACAGAGGTGATGAGGGGCGAGGGGCGCTCAGTGGTTCAGCCCGAGCTCTGGGAAAGACAGAGTGATCCAAATATCTTGAGCTCATCTCTCCAATCTGCCACTGAGCTCCTGACACTGCCTTGGGCCATGTAACTCAATACACCTTTCTTTTAGTATGAAAGAAAGCTTGAGCATTTCCTCTAGCCAAGTGCCGTCTGTCATCATGTATGGTCTTGATGGTTTTAACAATCACAAACTTCTAATATCCCCTGGCCTGGGGATGGTCAGTTGCTTCAAACTGAGTTAATCCAATCCCCACCCTGAAGACAGGAAGCTTTGAATGTCTCGAGTCAAGGGCAGCATATAGTTGAAGCTTATTTCTCCTGACACTGGGAATTCCTGTTAGGGGACTCACCTTTTGTTCGCGTCCATCCTTGATGAAGTTCAGAGATACATTTCTCCTTGGATTCCTTTCCAAGTTCATATGTCACATTGGCTTTTATGGTTTAAAGGCATAAAACCAACTAAAATATGCATTGCTTTGCTTCTCTAGGTATGATTACGAGCTAGTGTTTTGCTTGGGAAATGCTGTCCATCCCTCAAAGTTCACATGTTAGACACTTGGTCCCAGGATGCCACTACTGGGAAGTACTGTGAATCTTTGGAAGGCAGAGCCTGATGGGAGGTTCTTAGGTCTTTGGGGGAGTGGCTCAAAGGAGACTGTAATGTCATCTCTTCCTCCTTTGATTCCTGTCCTAGATGTGTTTTGCTGCACCATAGTCTGGGCCATGATACTCTTTCCAGAGTCCTAGAGCATTGGGGCCATTTCATTTTGGACTGCAGCCAAAACCAAAACAAACCCTTTATCTTTATCAGTTAATTGCCTCGAGTGTTTTCTCATAATAGTGTGAAGCTAATGTAATAAGTTATTAGAAATGCAGAACCTTGAGTCCCACCGTAGACCCACTGAATGAAAATCTGCATTTGAACGAGGTTCCCCGTGTGGTTCAAATGCACAGTTTACAATGAATGTTGCTAGTTCATGGAGAACCAATGGGACTCTGGATCAGGTAGAACTTCACTTTTATTCTTAGGAAAGTCACACTTTATTTTGGGGGCCTTGTCTCCATCTCTTAAACATGGCTTCTTTCTGCTTCATTAGTTTATTTATTCCTTCACTCGCCAAAATCTATTGATCCAGAGACATTCAGCTGGCAGCAGCAAGATAGATAAAATTTAGATGCTTCCTTTGAAAAGGTCACAGTCAGGTAGAAAACACTGGGAAGAAACATTTGAAATATCATGTGTCCTGATTTTCTGGCTAATAGAGGGAGGATAGTAGTAGTACCTGCATTATCAGGTTTTTATAAGGATTATCTTTTTAGCATACACACACTAATGAATCAATAAGCCTTACATATGATTAGCAATTATTTCAACCATGAAGATTGAGGTACGTTATCTTATTGGATTACAGTTCCTAAGTGTTTACAATTGACAAAATGTGGATCTAAAATACTGATATGTGTATATTGATTGATTTAATAATTAAGTTAGCAGTAGGGGAAAGTTCTATTATTGTTGGACAGACAGGGAAAAGGAAGCAGCTAGAAGTACCAGCCACCATGTGGGCAGAGAGGAGAAGGGCCTGCTAACTCTCTTTGTGTGTGTATTCAGGGGATTGAAACCTCCAGAAGGGTGAAAGCTTAATCCAGAATATGAGTGGTGAGGAGATCACTGGACGGCAGAAGCTTGGAGGCAGAGGGCGCCACAGAGACAGAAAAACAGGTACAAAGAACAAGGTGTGAAAAGGGAGAGCACAGGCTGAGATACGCGGAGGGATAAGCAACTCCAAACTCCCGAGCACATTGGCCGTTGACCCGGGGATAATCTGATGGCTCTTGGCTGTTGAGCAACCCCAAGACACATGCAGACTGACACTCTACCCTCTGCCCTCAGATTGCAGCCCCCTACCTGGAAAAAGAGAAAAAATCTAGGCAAATAGAGAAAATAGCAAACGCTTCAGGCTTCTCCACTTGAAGGGCACACACAAGTGGTGGCATCCAGGCAGGGGCCCCGGAAGGCCTCTGACTGACAGCTCTGAGCAGGTGCGTGTGCTCGCTGTCTGAGGCACGATGCCAGCTGTAGTGTCTCCTCTCTGCTCGGCCCTGGACTCCTCAGGCTCTCCGGCTGCTCCTTGTGTATCTGTTTCTGTGACTCGCATGGTACTTGGGTCACCAACAGTGCCTTCAGAAGTGTTTACACAAGTGACCTCTCTGCTGTCTATTGGATGATGCTGTTGCCTAAATTCAGCTCTGCTTATGAACTTGTAGTTCTTCTCACTTCCAGCAAGTGAGGCCCTGAATGCTGTTTGTCTCTCTTGTTTCAACACCACTGCCGTCTCCTCCAGAGGTTCCCCCAGGATCATTTAATCAAAACAACTCCCTGTATCTCAGTCATTGGCTACCTTACTCTCGTTTTTCACATTTTATTATCTATATTTTTTCAGTGACATTTTTGTCATGTGTGGTCTAATTTCTCCCATGGTGCCTATGCTCTGAGAATCCTCAACTGTCTCATTGTGCTGTGCTTTGGATTGTCTTGGTCACTGTCCCATCACCAAGACATTAGTACCCAGCACCCACTGAAGTAGGGTGAAGGAGGAGATGCTTATTTTGGCCTAGGTTCTCCATCTGTGGTTGGCTGGCTGCAAGGCAGAGATGGCACAGTGGAAGGGACTAGGTGGAGAAAAGGTACTTGTATCATGGGAGCCAGGAAGCAGAAAGTGAAGGGGGGAGCCCGGGACAAGAACACACCCTTCTAGGACTGTCTCCAGGACTCACCTGCAGCTTTGCCTGACCTCCCAGGGCACATGCAGTCCCTGCGCTCACCCAGGAGATGGACGAGTCCACTGACGAGTGTGATGCCTGCATGAGTCAGTTGCTTTCCAAAAGGCCCACTGTTGAACATGTGGGTTTCTTGGAGGATGTGCTAGATCTAAACTGTAACAGATGACCCCAAGGTTTGTGTGTTGAAATTTACTTTGCAATGTGAGGTTGAAATAGTCCTGCTGTGATATTTAGGGCTGGGCCTTTGAGAGGAGATTAGGAATCAATAAACTCACCAGGGTTGGAACCCATGATTGTGGCTTGCTGGGCTGGGGAGGGGGAGAGAAAGAGATCCACTGACTGTTGCTGTGTGATGCTCGAGCCACCTTAGGACTGCCAGCAAGAAGATTATTCAAGTGCAGGCCCTTGACCTTGTACCATAGGCAGGAACCAATATAAATCTCTTTTTTGAATCTATATTGGTACATTAACTATACACATCATGATTGCACTCAACAATGAGAATTTGTACCAGTATATGACACAACTTAATTCTCATTTTTTCCCATAGCGCTACCCACCCTACCACCCCCATCACCTATATACATAAACTTTGTTTCCTTTCTTTTTTGTTATAATTTCATTATTTTTCCCCCTTCACTCCATTTTGCTTTGAGTATTTTCTATTTCACAATATGTAACATACATTCTAGAACTCATTTACATCTTTATTTTCTCATACCAGAGAAAAGATGCAATATTTACACATCTGTGACCTATTTATTTCACGTATGAGGATGTCCTCATGGTAAGTCCATTTAAGTATAAATGATTCAAACTTATCATTTTTTATAGTAGAGTAATACTCCATTGTGTAGAAGAACCACAGCTTTTTTATCCAGTCTCCAGTTGATGGACATTTGGGTTGTTTCCAAGATTTAGCAATCACAAACTGAACTGCTATACACATGGGTGCACATATGTCACTGTGATATGAATCTTTTAATTCTTTTGTGTATATACCTAGCAGAGTGATGGCCGGGTCAAATGGGATCTCCAGTCCTAGCGTTTTAAGGAATCTCCAAACTGATCTCCACAGGGGTTGTACTAGTCTACATTCCCACCAACAGTGGAGAAGGGTTTCTTCTTCTCTGCAGCCTCACCAACATTTGTTGCTGGCTGATTCTGAGATAGCAGCCATTCTTTGTAGACTGAAATGAAATCTTAATGTTGTTTTCATTTGCATCTCTCGAATGACTAGTGATGTTGAACATTTCTTCATATGCTTCTCAGCTGCTTTTATTTCTTCCTCTGAAAAGTGTCTGTTTATTTCAGATGCCCATTTTTGAACTGGGTCTTTAAATTTGGGTGGGTTGATTTTTTAAAGCTCTTTATATATTCTAGATAGTAGCCCTTTGTCTGAAAAACAGTTGGTAAAGATTCTTTCTCATATTGTTGGTGGCTTTTTCGCTTTGCTGGTGATTTCTTTTGCTGTGCGTAAACCTCTCGATTTCTTCTACCAGTTCTTGTGCTATGGAGGATTTGTTCATGAAATCTTTCCCTAAACCGATGTCTTCAAGAGTTTTACCTAATCTGTTTTGTAGCAAGTTTAGTGTGTCTGTTTTACTATTTAGGTCCCTGACCCACTTTGATTTTATTTTGGTACACGGTGAAAGAGCTAGGTCTGGCTTTAGACTTGAGCAGGTTAAAGTCCAGTTTTTCCAGCACCATTTGTTAAATAGGCTATCCTTCCTCCACTGAGGGTATTTAGCTCCTTTGTAAAAAATGAGATAGCTTAGTGTATCTGGAGTTGTTTCTGGATCTTCTAATCTACTCCACTGGTCCTTGGGTCTGTTGTTTTGCTAGTACCATGCAGTTTTTATCACGGTGGCTTTGTAGTATAGTTTCAAGTTGGGGATCATAATACCCCCCATCATGTCCTTGTTGCTTAGAATTGCTTTTGCTATTCTAGGTCTTTTGTGATTCCAGATTAATTTCTGAATTATTTTCCCTAGATCTATGAAATATGTTGTTGGGAGTTCAATTGGGATTGCGTTGAATCTGTATAATAGTTGTGGGAGTATAGCTATTTTGACGATATTGATTCTTCCAACCCAGGAACAAGGGATATCTTTCCATTTTCTGGTATCTTCTTCTATCTCCTTTTTCAGAGTGCTGTAATTTTCAGAGTAGAAGTCTTTCACTTCCTTTGTTAGATTGATTCCTAGATATTTCATTTTTTGAATGTCACTGTGAAGGGGATTGATTCCCCAATTTCTTGCTAAGTGAATCTGTTGTTTGTGTATAATATACTACTCACAGTACCTAGAAATATTCCTGGAACATGGCCATGATGCCAAAGCAAAACATGTGATTAAAGGAATGATTTTCCTTTCAATAAGAATCTTTATGTGTATATCTTATTCCATGCAAGTCAGGTAAACAAAAACCTAGTATTATAATTGAAAGTGATTTTCAAGTCTCTTCCACATGAAATTCTGCACTGGCTCTGGCAAGATGTGAAAGAAAAGTCTCACATGCTGTTGTTCAGAAGCAGCGGAGACCAAGGGCAGCGCAGTGGCCTTGGGAAGGTTCCAAGTCACCCGTCTCAGGTTGAGGGCCCTGGCGTACGGGGTGTGAGGAACCGGGAGGGAGAGGGAGTCAGTACCTTGGAAAGGAATGGAGAAAGCAGACTGAGAATGGAAGGAAGTGGGATCGGTGAAATCTTTGTCAATCAGGCAGGAAACTGTGGAGCAAGTGCTGAGTCACAGCAGCGGGACCGTGGAAGGGCCGAATGCCCAACCTCAGCTCATACCCTGGGGTCACTGTGTCTCGGGCCATGGCTGTCCACAGAGAGCGTGACCTGGAGACAGCACCTTTTGCACCCAAGATAGACCCTGAAGGAGCTGGCAGCCGGCAGCTATTGGTGAACCACTCTCCTTCACTTCCTCCTGAGAAGGGGCAGCTGATCTTCCTGGAAAGGACACCTAGGAAGGGACATCCCTGGGCCCGCCAAAACTTTAGCTTTGTGAATTCCAGCCTCCAGCTGGACTCTCAGAAGTCTGGCTATTGTGTGTCCATTGAGTTCCTGCTCACTTTCTTCTGAGATTAGCCACAAATAGTCCCACTCCTAAATTAGAAGTCACGTCCTGCAAGTGTTTGCTGACTTGGCAAGAGCAACACTGACATAATTTCACAAATAATGATGTTATCCGAGGCAAGAGTTGCATTAGATCAATTACCACTCTATTTCAGTACCATCTGAGGAGCTTTCAGTGTTTATTTCAGTTCACCTATTTTTAACCTGCAGCTCTCAGGCTCAGAACCACAACGGTGAGCCTGGCTGTCTCCTCCAGTCCTTGATAGCATCTGGCTCACAATGAGCAAGAAAGATTTGCATAAAGAGAATGATTTGAATACTGCCCCTATATCTCAGTTCCTTTATTCTGCATCCTTTGGTTGGGAGAGGGGAAAATAGTTACATTCAATTGCCAAGGGTCAAAAATTTAAGCCTCAGAAAAGAAAGGGGAAAATGCAGCTATTTTGGAGAATGAAAGATGAACTCAAGCTTTGGGTCTCTGTGGGGAGTCCCTGCCCATCAGAGAAGGGTGTCGGATGTAGATGGGGTGGGACTGTCAGGAGAAACCAGGAACCCCGAGATGCCCGCTCATGAGGCCGGTGTTGTGGCTGAACTTGTCACCCTGAAGATTCATGTGCTGAAGTTCTATACTGTGGGAACTCAGAAGGTGACCTTACTGGAAGACAGGTTCTTCGCAGAGATAATCAACCTGAAATAAGGTTATTGGAGAGACACCTGATCCAATACGATCAGTGTCCCCAAAAGGATGACATTTGGACACAGAGGGACATGGAGAGAGGGGAGAAGCAGGAAGCATCCAGGGGAGGTGGCCGTTCTTACCCTGCACTTTCCCCGCCCTCTGATATTGCCTTCTTCACTTCCTTCCCTCTTGCCACACCCCACAGAGCTTCCCCCAGATCCCCCCATTTTCAGAGCCCTGGGTGTCGCAGGGCATCACTCCACCATCCTTGCAGAAGGAATCCGTGTGAGAAGTGCGTGGTTTGTAGGAGCCGTAACCACCCTCATCCTGGGAAGCAAGAACTCCCCATTTTGCTTAGTCATTATCATTAATCACTATAATTAATACTTATCAATTATATTTCATGGATGAGTATTTATTATTACTGGCAAAGGAAAGTTCTCTCTGAGTCCCTGATGCCCATGAGGTGCGTCAGGTGTCACACAAGTCTGGCTGTGCAGTAGACGAGTGCTGGAAGCACCGTAGTAGGGGTAGTGGCTGTCAAGATGGGGCTGGGAAACCCCACGAGATGTGAAGATCATCTGGGAAGCATGGAGCAGAGCTGATCTGCGCTGGGAGGGGTGGGATGGGACAAGACGGCTCCACAGCTGAGGGAAGATGGTGTCCTTGGTCTCTGGCACCAGGCTCCTTTCCCTCTTAATGATCTTTTGGTGGTAAAAATAATGAACACTTCCAGATCCACTGGCACCAAGAGGTGTGCCAACTACTGGAAAGGCAGGTATTTGGTTTTGGTTTGTTGTGGGCTCCCCTCATTACCAGGAACTCTCGCAGACACCGTGGATGCATCCTCTTGTCTTCCTGTCTCATTCGCATTTTAGAGGGATAAGGATACCTGGGCAGAGAGAGGAGGAGAGACGTGGTGAGCGCCCCACCCCCACAGCTGATCCAAGGGAGGAGAGTTCATTTGGGCTGTGGACCGACTCCACAGGGGAGAGGCCCGCAGTCATGGAGGTCGGGAGGGAGAGGCACGTCCTCAGGGGACCCGCCCTTTCTCACCAGACCCAGCTCCTCACAGCTCGTTTAGCACATTCCGAGTGTCGTGCCCTCCGTCACCATCCAGGCCTTACTTTTGAACCCATGAGACTTTCGGGGGGATATTCCAGGTCTAAACCAAAATACCAGTTTAGCAACCAGAAAGTGTTAGCCTTGTTCACTTCTGTTATATGGACATCTCCAGCCATCTACCTCATTGCAAAAGATGGAGCCCATTAAAGACAGCAAATAGGGAGCAAATAAGAGGAAGAGGTACTTGAGGGCAGGAATCTGGCTATGTAGCCCACATGGCTGAAGTTAGGGAGACACTGGTCCATGTCTGCCATGACCACTGCCCAGACAATTAGAATCTGTAGGCCCAGGCTGAGCAAAGCACGTTCCTAATGAATGCCCCCTCTAGGAACTGTGGGAACCCACAAGGGTCTCAGGTCAGACTATGAAGTCTCAAGCGGAGGCCACCAAGCTGACTCAGCATTTTCTATTGGGTGGTAAGTTTGCTTATTAGAATTCCTTCCTTTTCAGCATTCAGCTTCCCAACCACCCTTCATCCTCCCTGTCTACCCAGAAGGGTTGAGTCCACCCAGTTTCATCAGGGCATGGTGGCACACACCTGAAATCTCAGAATTGTGACAGGCCAAGGCAGGAGGATTGCAAGTTTGAGCCCAGCCTGGCAATTTATCAGAATAACAAAACCATGTCTCAAAACAGAAAAAGAAAAAATAGGTGGAATCACAGTCCTGTGCAAAGATTCTGGGTTCAGTTCCTAGTATCACACGCATGCACGCACGCACGCACACACATTTACTGATTTCAGCAGAGCCTGAAGCCACCTCACCAACTTGCATCGGGATGCTGGCATTGGTAATCCATCCCTCCTTACCTTTGTATAGAATTTTTCCCAGAAAACACACCATGAGATGGACTTTGGCTCCAATGCCAGCTTCGTCACTGAACAGCTCTGAGTTCTAGATAGAATTTCGTGAGCCCCGGGGGCCTCAGTCTCCTCCTCTGCAAAATGGAACTAATAATAGACAGGGTGTGCAGAGTGTGGGGATCAAAAGAGATACAGTCCTCACTCCCTGGCCTGTGGTAAGCACTCAATAATTGGTAGGGATTATTAGCTTCCTCCACGGCAGAGAAATGTAAATGTATACCTGCCAAGCATTCTGGGAGTGCGGCCAACACCACCCTGTCTCAGACATGAAATTTCTTTCCAGCCTTAAATTTGGGCTTCTACTCTGTAATATATCTGCATTTGTTTTAATATAAAAATAATGCTTTAAATTACCATCAGGGACAATTAGTGCCCCTGGGAAATGGTCTTTAAATATCCTGCACCGTAGGCCCTGCATTTCTGTATACATATACACAATCTGAGTTCAGAGGCATGAAAGGATTGTGTCCCTTTAACTCAGTGATTCCCACTGAAAGGTGACTTTGTAGACCAAGGACATCTGTAAAGGGTCTGAGACATTCTTGGTTTTCAGCTGTGGGGAGGTGGTGTTACCAGCATCTGGTAGAGGCCAAGGAGCTTCTGAACATCCTATAGTGCCCAGGACAGTTCTCCAAGATAGTGATGTTCTTAGCATCAGATACCAATATTGTCGAACTTAACAACCCTGAAGGTATCCGGAGGCTTTGTTGTTGGGACAAAACTAGATTCTTTGCTCTCCCCAACTTTTTCTATCCTGGTTTCGTACTTTTTTTTCTTCCATTGTTTGCTCCAATCCCTTTCTCTGTCTCTCTGTTTCTTCTTTCTTTTGTGTTTTTGCTGTCTTTCTGATTCACCCATTTCCAGGTCCACCTCTAGGTCCATCACGTAGGGAATACCTGGCCTTTGCGAGCAGCCTTTGACCAATAACTTCAGGAGCTGGTGTGTGAATGCTCCAACTCCCTTGCCTCTGGGACACATTTTCTGGGTGCTGTCCAGACTTCTGCAGGTGACGGAGGATTCTGTTTTCCACAGTGGTAATTTGCACAGTGAGATAAGCTTCCTTCTTTCTCATTTCATTTCCCACTTCCCTCCTGCTGAGTGTCCTGGGAGCTCCAGTCCAATACACTGCTTTCACTCAAGCCTCTTTCTCAGAGGCTGCTTCCCACTAGGGAAGACATACTGGGGATTGGTAAGAACCAAAAGTTGATTAAACTCTCTAAATTGGAGGTAAGCCAGAGACGTGGTAGTCTGTGGCCTAGGTGGGAGTCTTATCTCTCATTACGTGACTTGGCCTGTGATGACTTGGTCCTAAAACTTTGTGTTTCCTATGCAGGAACACTGTGGCACCTCTGTTACAGGGCTAGCGTGTGGATATGATGCAGTAGTGCAGCTGCAGCCATGAGCAGAGCAATTGGCACACAGTAAATTAGTAATTATATGTAATTTTATGGGATGATGGCTGGTCCACCAAATAATCACAGACATTTGAACCAGCCTGAAGAAAGAGGGTCAGCTGGATTTGTGGACGCCTATCCATAGAATACGCATTTGTAGATAGGCTCACAGAGCTCTGGTTTTGCTACTTGGCTGGTATGTGTCTCACCTCGCCAAAAGATATCAACAGACTCCATCTGCAGGGCAGTGGGCACAATGGGGAACAGACTATGTCTCATTTTGTCTCAGTGAGTAAACTTGGTTGGTGACTTCCCCAGAGGGACCCATTAAGCTATCGTAATTACCAAAAATTAGCAGAATGAGTTTGATGACACTCTGAGAAGAAAGGAGGTCACTGTCTTATCTCATGCTGTTCCACAGTAAGCCTGGGTAGCTCGATGGAGAGAAGAGTAGTTCTTTGGGGCTGATGGTGACACTTGGAAGCTTCCCTTAGTCTAGATCCATAAATGCAAAAAGTAGAGGAAGGTGTATATCCTGGAAGGGGCAGGATGTCTTCCACGGGATATCCTAATAACTACATGATGTGGTGTTTGTAAAGATGACCGTGAGAAGTGTAGAATGTAGCAGAGGGCCAGCACACATTTATTCTCCCTTTTCTTCCTCTGTGGGTGCCTCCTCAGGGATGTTCACATGGGTAGAAATTTGGTTCCTTCATCTGTAGAGAACAGAGCATTTGTTAAAGCTCAAGCAACCATCACTGAGCTGGCAGGAGCAGAAACAATTTGATTGGCAAGAAAAATGCATAGCATAGAAGCTAGCATTCCCCAGTCCGTAATAATGGTAGACATTACTAATTGATCACTGCTCCCTTCTTTTATGTTTGGATACATTTTCAGAACTTTTCCAACAGAGCACTACCAACTGATTAGATCCAGTATGTAGGATAAGCATGAGTAACCAAACCCAGATGTAAGCTTTAAAAACAAAATGCAGGGCCGGGGACTTAGCTCAGTGGTTCCGGCGCCTGTCTC
>PVIR01000446.1:161059-179590 GCA_004026965.1 Petromus typicus
TACTGGGTGTGGAGACTCACACCCAGCAGCAACCAGTACCACATACCACAGTGCCGGGCGTGGTGGCTCACGCCTGTCATCCCAGCACTCGGGAGGCAGAGGCAGGAGGATTGTGATGTGAGTTGGAGGCTGAGCTCAGGGCCAGCCTGAACCACAAAGCGAGACCCTGTCTCCAAAAACCTAAAAAAAAAAAAAAAAGCAATTTAAGTTGGGCATGGTACTGCACGCCTGTAATGCCAGCACTCTGGGAGGCTGAGGAAGGATGATTGCACCTTTGAGCCCCACCCAGGCAATTTAGTGGCCCAGCAAGAACGCTTTCAAAAAGTAAAAAGAGTTGAATATGTAGTTTAATGTAATGGTCGTAGGTTCAGTCTTCAGTACCGTCCCAAAAAGAAGGAGGAGGAGAAAGAAGAATGAGAAGAAAAATAAGAAGAAGAGGAAGGAGAAGAAGAAGAGGAAGAAGAAGAAGAAGAAGAAGAAGAAGAAGAAGAGAGAGTTTAGCACAAAGTCTGGTAGTAAAAATGTACTTAATAACATAACGAGTGGATGATTAAAAGAAAGCTGAAAGTGTGTCTTAATTTGACACCATCACATGTGTCTTAATTTGACAATCTCATTCACAGATCAAGTTCCGTATCTTCCAGACTCCTCGCAAAACATGAATCTTTATTTAGGCATTGAAGGGTTTGAGGTAGACTTGGAAAGCTCAGCAGAGTAGGTACCCCGGAGCCTCTTCTGAATTATATATGTTGATAGGAGCTCATCTTGGGAGATAAAGATTCTTTAGTTGCATCTTTTTGTCTCGGACTGGCTGCACAAGGACCTGTGGAAGTGCCTGCTTCCTGGAGAGCTTATCCTGGTGACGACAGAGAAATCCTTAATTGGTAAGATAGAGCCGACTATTTTCTGACCAGGAGGCTCATCTCAAAACTACAAAACAGAAGCTGCAAGTGAGCTGTAATGACAAGGCTGATGGTGATCTCCTTAGGAAATTGGTTTTAGCCGTGGGAATGACTGCCTTTTTAGAGCAGAATGACCAGCATTGGTCCTGAAATCTTCAGTTGCAAGCATTCCACGCTATTCATCACCCTAAGACTGATTCCTGGCCTAATGTTTGCCTTCTCCTATTACAAACTCCGAAGTATTAATGGTGTTTGTACAATTATTAAATTTAAACACATTTCTTACAGATGCGTTAAACTTGGAAAAAGGAAACAAGATTATCTGTAAATTCCCCTGCCAAAAGATAGTATTAAAATCTGGGATATTTCCCTCTTGTCATTTTTCTATGCATATGTTAGCATAACTGTGTTTGTGTATTATGTATGATGATTCTATCTGCAGATTTTTCCATTGTACTTTATACCGCAGCATTTCTCTATGTTTTTGTAAACTCTCCACATTTTAGTTGCTGCATAAATACTCCAGTTAATGGATCTGCCACAACTTGCCCAACCAATAGGCAATATTGTTCAGAGTCAAATTGTGTCTGATATTTTGCTACTGCAAAATGGCTATGATTATCTTTGCATGAAAAGCTTTTTTCTTTATATATGAATGGTTTCCTGGTATTGTACTTCAGTGTCCCTCTTTCTCAAAGAGATATAAAACACAGAAAGTGGATAATGTGTGCACACGTTACGGGTAAAATTCACCTAAGCTGTATACACATATAACCAGACCGAAGCCCAGATCATCTACAGCACCCCCTTCGCTGTTTCTTACACAGCACAAGTTTTAACCAAACACTTTGTAGCTCACAGAGAAACACATTGCCTTCTTTGCACCTTAAACAGTAAATAAGTGACTTCTTCCTCTCCCAGAACACTGTGGCTGTGTCGGTTTTCCACAGCCTTTTCCTTTGGTCCCGCGTTGGCATGTCAGGAGCAGAAGCTGGCCGCTGAATTCATTTTCCCAGATGTGTTTCTGTTGTTGAAAGGAACATGAAGAGTTGGGCTCAAAAGCCTTGAGTCCGTGTCTATTCACCCGTGGTCCACTGAGGGAAACTTCAGAGTGTTTACTTCCTATCCACTTTGTAAATGATGTGAGCAGCGAGCAATTTTTCTCCTTCTAGCAATTATGGAACCTCACAGAACTAATTTGCTAAATGACAGCTCCCAACAGCTAATATAATAATGTGGATTTTAAAATAAAATGTATATGTATGCAGATATATAATGCACTGCAAATATATGCATGAAAATAAAAGATCTAGTAAGTAAAAATAAACATATCTCTCTCGAGGTTCCTCTGCTTTTTTTCTTAGCCAGTGCTTACCGTCACCAAGAGCACTGCCTCTTCACAGCTCATTTGCTGAGGGCTGCTGTGCCCTGGGGGTGACTGAATTATTTGGAGACATCACTTTGTTTTTCTTACAGTAACCCTTTTCCTGTCTTACTGATAAGGGCACCAAGGCCATGTGCCACACAGGGGTGAGTAGTACTAGAGCTGAGGGTGAACCCAGCGAGTTCTGTCCCCGGAGCCACATTGTAATCACAGGGCCTCTTCTTGCCAAGGCACTCAGGCGTACCCTTGAGGCAGCAGATGGTGGCAGCCCAGTGATCTCCCATTTAGATTTCCGACAACCAATCTACCGGAAAGGGTGCACATCAGTTCTAGAAAAAAAGAGTTCCCCACGGCCATCCTCGGTAAAGCAGGCTGACCTGTGTTTTTCATAAAATGAAAGGCAGGTTTGGTGGCATTCTTATTTTAATGGCTTTCTTAAGGTCTAACTTACATGTGATAAAAATTCACCTACATTAGTGTCTTTACAGAACTATGCAACCATTACTTCAGTTTAATTTTAGAACATTTTCATTACCCTTCCCCCCAGCCACACACCCAGTAGCAGTTACCTCCCATATTACCCTCTCCCAGGCCCCTGGCAACCACTAATTTACTGTCTGTCTCAACAGATTGCCTATTCTGGACTTTTCACATGCACAAAATCACATGATGTGTGGTCTTTGGTGTCTGGTGCTTTTCCTCACCCTAAGGATGTTTTTGAGACCTCTATGTAGTGTTGAAGAGGACGTCATTTCTTTATGTGGCTGAGGAGCAGTTTAGTGTGTCACTAATCTTTGTTATTCCTACTGCAAGTCTTTCTTCTCCTTTGTTAGTTTGTAATACTTGATTTTCCCAGAATTGTTTTCCTCCTGAACACGTAACCCTGATCATCTCCGATTCTGGTTTATTAGTAAAGAGCTGCTTTCACTTTTTCTTTCTTTTCCTACACTCTGTCCTCTAAAATTTTCATTGTTTCGTTTTAGCCATGCTCAAGTCTTTAATCCACCTGGAATTTTCTGTGTACAGATTGTGAGGCAGGCGCCAGTGTTATTTTCCTCCAGAGGAAAATCAGTTGGGTTAGCGCTGTACTTCAAATAAACCACATTTCCCTTCAGGATTCAGATATTCTCTTTGAGTCCTTTTAGAGAGAAGACAGTTTATAAGCTGGAGAGAATACAATTTTCCTATTCCTAAAATCACCACACTATACTGTATTTCTTTACCTTTGACTTCATGGGATATTCTGTGTATATATACACGCACAAATATACCTACCTCATGTGTACATTTGTGCACATGTATGTATTTGTTTGAGGCTGTTCAAGGGTATTTCTCATTTCATTTGATGCAGTTGTTTAATCCATCCTCCCACTTTCCCTCTCCCCCACCATTGAAAGTGATCTGTTGGTATTTTAATTGACCCTGAGATTTTAAAATAATTTTAGAAATGTTTATCTATTTGTGCTTCATATCCGTCTTCTCACTCAAGAACATAGTATTTATTTCCATTTGTGTGAATCTTGTTTGATGAAATTGGATGTGATTTTGAATTTTTTTTTTTTTTTTTTTTTGAGACAGGGTCTTGCTTTGTGGTTTAGGCTGGCTCTGAGCTCAGCCTCAAACTCACATCACAGCAATCCTCCTGCCTCTGCCTCCCGAGTGCTGGGATTACAGGCGTGAGCCACCACGCCCGGCACTGTGGTATGTGGTACTGGTTGCTGCTGGGGTGAGTCTCCACGCCCAGTATGGTATGTGGTTACCGGGGAATCGAACCCGGGTCCTTGCACTTACAAGACAGGTGCCGGAACCACTAAGCTAACTCCCCAGCCCCTTGAATTTATTTTTAAAATAGCTTTCTTCACATAATTCCTGAGCCTTTCCCATGCTATTTGATATCTTGTTTTGTATCTAGTGCTGTCACGAATGGGATATTCTTCCCAAACCCACTCAAGATCTTTACTACTGATATTAAGAAAAAAATATGTTTGAGGCCTTTCTTTTTTTAAAATTTGTAGTTCTGTCTGTATGTTTATAGGACAAAGTTTACATTCATCATGGGGAGTTGTAGGTGTATATAACACATCTTAAATTTCATTACTTCCCTTTCTAGCCTTTTCCATTTATTAGTCCCTCCCATGAAGAAAGATTATTAAGTTAATAGTTGTATTGTTTTGAGTTACTTTACAAAGACTCTTACTGACTCAGTAAGGTTGCTTTTTAAACTAGTCTATTCTTTGTTATGCAAGCACACCAATGGGGAAAAAAAATCGTTTTTCTTGTCCAATATTTGCACACATTATTTTGTTTTCTTATTGTATTTGTAAAAATTTATGTAATTAGTTCAATGTTCTCATTTTGCCATTTTGCATAATTTTGTTTTTTAATAGCCTTCATTATATTTCAGTGATTATCTTACAATTATAACCATGTAATGCATATATATTGAAAATGTATGTATGTATTTTGGTATGTTATTAGGAATGACTACCAACATAATTAAATGACTTCTTAGTTTCATCTTCACTACTCTGATGGAATTGAATTAGTGGATTATATTGATAGTAATTCTTTTTTTTTTTTTTTTTTTTTTTTTTTTTGAGACAGGGTCTTACTTTGTAGTTCAGGCTGGCCTTGAGCTCAGCCTCAAACTCACATCAGAGCAATCCTCCTGCCTCTGCCTCTTGAGTGCTGGGATTACAGGCGTGAGTCACCATGCCCAGCACTGTGGTCTGTGGTACTGATTGCTGTTGGGTGTGATTCTCCACGCCCAGTATTGTAAGTGGTTACCGGGGATCGAACCCGGGCCCTTGTGCTTGCGAGACAGGCGCTAGATTTAGACCCCACTGGGCTAAATCCCCGGCCCTTGTACCTAATTCTTAACAGCCTTGAATCTTGAAGTAAACTCTTATTGATCAAAATGTATTATCCTTTTATGCTGACAGTTTAACCGAAAGATTTGCCTTTATTCATAAAAATTGTTTATAGTTTTCTTTTCTAATGTTGTCTTTCCTAGAGCTGGATTTTTAAATATTTGAAAAGCCCTCTTACTTGTTAAGGTAGAAGTCATTAGTCTTGGAAAGCTGGGTTCAATGCTGGTGTCACACCCCTGACTGTTGGGATGGGAACTTTTGGCGGAGCTTGGACATCTCTAGTTTTCTAAGGCTGGCCGGATGTTTCTGTCAGCCAGTCAAGTCTAGAAACCACTATATATGACTGGAAATTGTTACCGACGAAGCAACTGTTTTTATATAAATGGATGTCCGATTCAACTACAACCTCTCTGCTATGGAAATCTTTTTCAGTGGTGAATCATCTTTTTTTAGTAAGTGGTTTCTTCAAGTGTTCTGCCTTCTTCTGGGTCATTTTTATACATTTTTAAGAAATCAGTCATTTAATCTAGGTTGTCAAGTTTATTACCATAGAACTGCATGTAATATTTTCTCTTTTACTTCCTTAGCTTTGGTGATTCTGATTGTCTTCTTTTCTACATAACTGTATTTTCACTGTTCTTAAATCCAATTTGTACGAGATTCAATCTTGTATTTTAAAATAGATATTTGGGATCCTGGGGTGTAGTTTAGTGATAGAGCTCTGAGTTCGAATGTTACCAGTGCCAAAAGAAATAAGAGATTTAAATGTATTTTATTTTCTGTGTTTGTGCTTTCCATTCCATTAAATTCAGCTTCTATCATTATTGATTTCTTACCTAAAACTTCTTTTAGTTTACTTTGTTCTTATTTTAACCTCTTGGTTTTATAACAAGTTATTTTTTATTAGTCATTCTTATTAATGAATCTATTGCAGTCTATTAATTTTCCTCTAAGTACAGCTTTTGTTGTTTTCTAGAGACTTTGGTATAAAATATTCTCTCATTTACTGCTTTTAAAAAGATTGTATTTTATCATCTAAGAGTGTGTTTCTCATTTAGTTATTAAAAAGAAATGAAATAATGAAAGATTTCTAATATTACTAAATTATGATCAGAGAGAACTTGGTTTGAGAAAAATCTCCTTTATTTCTTTTTTTTTTTTTTTTTTTTTAGGTTTTTTTGAGACAGGGTCTCGCTTTGTAGTTCAGGCTGATCCTGAGCTCAGCCTCCAACTCACATCACAGTAATCCTCCTGCCTCTGCCTCCCGAGTGCTGGGATTACAGGCATGAGCCACCACGCCCAGTACTGTGGTATGTGGTACTGGTTGCTGCTGAGGTGAGTCTCCACACCCAGTATTGTATGTGGTTACCGGGGATCGAACCCGGGTCCTTGCGCTTGCAAGACAGGTGCCGGAACCACTGAGCTATATTCCTGGCCCTCTCCTTTATTTCTTTCATTGAAGTTTTCTTTATGTCCACATATATAATAAGTTTCATGAAATCTTATGAAAAATAGTATTTATTTTCTGTTTCTAAGTCTGTTTTTCTACGAATCTATTGAATTGAGTTTGTAGATTGTAGTATGCAATTTTTCCATGTCCTGACTTATTTTTATTTCTATTTATCTACCTGCTATAAAATATAAGTGTATTGATTTCTTCAAACATACATGTGTTTATTTTACGAAATTCTCATTGTTTTCTAATAGTCCTCATTTTTTGTACTTGGTGCTACCACGTGCTCAGCTCTGCTGCGTGTGTTTTTTAAACATGAATTCATTTGTCTTATTCCCATGATGGCTTGAGGGGGGGTTATGATGCTCCCCCGGTTTTTGCAGATGAAAAAGAATCACAAACATGAAACCACTTTTCTGAGGCCCTGGAGTTGGTGAGGAGCAGACACAAGCTTCACACCCAGGTCGTTTGGGTGCTGAGTCTTGCTCTGGAGTGGCCCTGTCCTGACTTCTGAGGCTGTGCGGCGACCCCTGCCCGTGGCCTCCACGTTCGTGGCTAACATGGGGTCCCGTCTTTCGTGTGACTTTGCTTGTGACCTTGCAGTAGCCAGCGCCCTAGGTGAGCAGCGATTCTGCCCAGGATGGTGCAGACCCAGGGCTGAGCTGCCTTGGCCTTAGGACCAAGACTGTGGCTCACTCACTGGTTGAGTAAAATCAGGTTTACCCTTAGGTGGAGACATCCCCTGCCTGCTCCAGGCAGCTGTCATCTAGCGGGTGCCACCAGCAAAGCCGTGAGATGGGGAATTGGTGCCTGTACGGAGGGGTCGCCCTGAAGAAAACACCAGAACAGCGTAAAGGTGGTTGGCAGTGTTGCCTGGGCCACTGCACCCCCGGCCAGGCAGGTAAAGTGGGGCAGACATAGCAGGTGACAGAGGCATTAGGGACCCATCTATTGTTCTGGCTTCTTATCTCCAGCCCTGGCCTCATGTTTGCAAAATGGCTGCTGGACCTCCAGCTATGTTTTCTACATCCCAGGAGGAAAGAATGGGAATAACAAGAGGCGGAAAAGAAACTCACCTCTACGTGACATCCTCCCCTAGTATTGAGGGGAGTTATCTGAGTGGTGTCTGCTCTCTTCTCAAATCACTCCTCACTATGGGGTAGCTGGGCTTTGGTGTGATCGTGCCAAAACTTCACATAAATCAAAATGTTTCATTAAATGAGAAGGGAAGAACACCTTCAAGATGGCTAGCTGACTGCTGCACCGGATGGCTTCCCAATAAATTCCGGGTTTCCCTTTGGCTGGTTTAGAACAAAGTCCTTGAGTATCCAAATGACAAGGTTCGAGAGACACTGGAGGAGGTGACAAAGCTCGGAAAGGGTGGAGACCGAGGTGCAGTGTGGGTCGCAGTGGGGACCGGGGGTGGGGGGTGGCGGGGGTCACGGGGCTGAACAGTTCCGAAACGTGAAGACATGGGCTGGAGGGCAGCGACTGTGACAAGGGACCCTGGAGTAGCCGAGGAGATCAGAGAATAAAATAAAGAGTATTTGGACAGAACAGTGTTAAAATTCAGTCCGTCACTTGCTTTCAGTTCCTTTAGCTCAGGGTAGTGGGTTTTGGACTTGGCTGTGCACCCAGCCTTAGACCGTCACACCCACGCAAACAGCTGCATGTTTAGGAATTGTTGGGGGAGAAAACCCGGGACAAAGGAACTGCAGCGCCCTGTTTCCTTTCTAGATCCCAGTAGCAGCTGTACACACTGGAGCAAGACACTCACTGGCTCAGCCAACAGAAGCGAACCTGGAATCAGCCTCCTGGGCAGGACAGCCGCGCGCCGCCCTTGCCTGTCTGCGGTCGCCCTGGCCCAGCCCATTGCAGCCCTGCCCTGCCTGTCACTCTCACGCTTTTCCTCCCGTCCTCCTTCTCTCTGGTGCTCCTTGTTAGCACACGGATTTGCTTCCTTGTCTTTGGTTCTGCCCACCGGACCATGAGGTCCAGGACAGCAGGGACCTTGTGCATCTGGCTCATGGCTAAATTCCCATGAATTCTCGTACAGGCGCTTGCTTGAGTACTCTAGTAAGTTAACTATTTGGAGGATGTGATCTCGAAGTCTGTAGTCTGGAAGGGGGAGGCATGGAGGAAGTACTCAGTGAACACACTGCTCCTCGCGGACCATAACCCCACAGCCGTGTTTGTCTGTGGCCTGCCTCATCAGAAGCTGGGCACGCCTGGTAAACTTGAAAGGGGGAAATACCTGCCTAGCCCACTGTCACAGGTCAGAGGGACTGCAGGGTCCTGGGAAGGGGTGAGACCTCAGACTCAGGTCAGATCTTCCCTCCATCGCGCAGTCTGTGGTTTCTGAGGTTTTTCACGGTGTCTCTCTTCTCCTCTCCCCTCCAGCGCGCTCCAGCCGGCCCCATCCCTGCAAGTCATCAGGATTCTTGTTGCCCCCCCCCAGGGGTGGTGGGCGCCAGCTCCACCTGGGACCCCTGCCCTCCTCACTCGCTGCAACTCTTCACTACAGGAAACTGCGGTTAGAGGAAAAGTTATTAGCTACCTAGAGCTCCCTCTGCTGACGCGCCAGGCAGGCGACTCGTCTGAGATCCCGCGGTTGGCAGGCGCAGCAGGGCGCCTGGCGGGTGTCGCCACCTATGGGCCGATCTGGGCCACTTCCTTCCCTTGGGTGTGTGGGGGCGGGGACCAGGTGATACCCGCCTACAGCTGGGACGCCGGCGGGGATGGCGGGAGCGGTGGCATCCGGGGACCCGGGCAGGTCCGAGTTCTGCAGCTCGCAGGCACTTGACGTCAGGGATTCCTAGGGTGGGGGTCCGGGGCACTGAGCTCGCAGATGCTCCGAACAGGTGAGCCACCTGTCTGAGATTTCTGTCTTCACACAGAAGTGAAACTGAAGGGGAGTTTTATAAAGTTCTTTTAAGTACAAAGTCACAGCTCTCGGTCAAGTTTGATAAAAATAGACTCGAGTAAACCAAGCAAAACAGACACAGGATTGAGATTAAAAGAGGAAGAATACATTTCCCTAAATGTACTTCGTCTGAATTTTATTCAAATTCACAGATGCAGGTCAAGGCCTAGTTCCCTGGTGCTCCACTGCAGGGCCCCAGTGTGTGTGTGGGTGGAGTCCTTTCTTTCTCCCTTTGATTTCCTCCCTTCTCCTCACTCCATCCATATGCTCCTCCCTCTCTCCCTCCCTGTCTTCCTTCCAGCCTGGGAAATGGACTGAGGATCTCTGTAGTGAGCTTCATTGTCTAGCTGAGCTCAAACTTGTGACCCTCCTGCATCAGCCTCCCACTGTGCTGAGATTACAGCTGTGGCCCCCGGCCAGGCTGACAGCGGCCTCTTCACAGGCCAGACTAGGACCGGGCAGCCATGGATATAAACTAGATGACACTCTGCTGTCTACAATATCCTGCTCCCTGCATGTAAAAATCCCCCACCCAGTGTAAAAATCACACATGGGAGAAGGAATCGAGATGGGGTCCGTAGGAGGCCTCTGAGCACAGGTGAGCTGGACGTGTCTGCCAGCTACTCCACTGTCCGGGAGCCCCCTGCTCCCCCTTGGCCTGGAATTAGTGTTCACACTCCATGTGCACCGTGCAGTGCCATGGGCCACAGGGAGCCGGCTGGGGATGCCGGCCGTGTCTCGTCAAGGCCAAGGCCTGCAGTCACTGCTCCACCCTCCAGGCACCTTCGTGATCACCCTAATGCTTTCCGGACCCGCATCACTGATGACTGCCCCACTGTCTTTAACACAGTGAATAATATCTGACATTTACTGAGCACTTACTATGTGCTAGTCTTGATGGAAAAACATTCACTTGGGTTATTTATGTTCCTGACTCCTTCCAAGAAGCAGTGTGAAGGCTCTTGTTATTTAGCCCCATATTTTTAGATGAAGAAATAGAGGCACACAGAGAAAGCTAACAAGGGACACCAGTAGTCTCCCTGGAAAAGTCATAGAAGTGGACTAAAGACTGGTGATGTGGCCCTGCCGGGGCTGTCTTGTGTCCCTGTCTCATCCCCTGACCCACGGAACAGCTCTGCATGGGTGAGCATCCTCTTCATAGTCTGTCTTCACTAGACAGGATTGGGGGCTTGGGGTACAGAGACAATTCCACAAACCAGCTGGAACTTCTTTATCACTCTGGCTGTGGCTCTCCATCAAATGAGCGTAGGAATCATATTGACAAATAAAAGTTCCTCGGGGAATCTTTTCCATCCCTATATTCTGCTTGCCCAGCACGCTGCCTGGCGTGTAATACGGCCCCATACATTTCTGCTGAATGACTTTGTGAGCTTCAAAAATGCTAGAGTAGCTGCAAAGGCCAAGAAGGCTGACAGTCTCAGGGTGGTTTCTGCCCTGCCCACACAGCAAGCTCATGGGCTACACTTCACACCCACCGAAGGCTGGACCCTTCCTAATACCAAGAGGCTCCAACTCAGGACACCCGTCCACCTGCCGCTCCCGGGGGTTCTGACCCTCCCCAGTACAACTGTGGCCCTCCTTCAGGCCCACCCCAGATTCGCCTCCTGGACCCCAGCCACGTGCCCTCCGCCCAACTCCCCTCTAGATGTCTGAAGCACTGCTGTTCATCTAGGGCCAGGAAGATGCCCCCAGTGGAGTCCCGGATCTCACCTTCCTTCGTGATCCCCTATTTTGGGAGATTTTCATCCAGAGACCATCACATAAGCTGTTTACAATATCCATAACCTGCTTGGAGCTTTCAGACCTCTTTCTGTCCTGTGTTTTATGAGTTGTGATAAACAAGCATCATTCTTTCTCCAGGGACTGGAGGCTCTGGCTCCTTAACCTCACTCCTGCAGCCCAGGGTCCCTGAGGGAGAGGAGTTAGAGCCCAGCCAGAGTCATGGAGAGGTTAGATCTTCCTGCTCAGGGGGAGGAGCGGAGACTCGAGATTCCAGCAAAGGTGGCCCGAAGGCTCCTGGGGTTAGATTCGGACGGAGGGGGGGAGGGGTTACCTCATCTGGCTGCTCGGGAAGCACTAGAGCAGCTGAGGTCCCCAGACCAGGCTGACATGCCCAGGGTTGTGCAGCCTCACGGAGTACAGGGTCTGCCTCCCTGCAGCCATCTCTTAGTCCCACAGGGCACTGGTCCCCATGGAGCGCCAGAGGCCCTGGCTTCACCTTGGCATGAACTTGGCACAGCAAGCAGCACATTCGAGCTTCCTGGCCTTCCTCTCTGCAAGACAGGCCTAAAGGATGTTCATCTAGGACCTCAAATCTCTGAACCTTTAAGGGGGGTTCTGACAAATATTGATACTTTTCCTGCTGGGTTACAAATGGAAACAAATACCATCTCAGTCACCAAGGCCAGACATCTTGTGATGCCCCCACATGGAGAAGGCCCTCGGCCCTCAGAGAGCAGAGATGGAAGGACTCCTAGGAGATAGTTCTGAGATGCTGGATCGAGCCTCCTCTGAAGCCTTATATTGAAGTGTTCAGTTACACGATCCACTAAAGTCTGTTGTAAAATAGAATCGGATAATTCTTGGGGTCCAGAAAGCATTTTCAGCTGCGCATGTTGGTGGACACCCGTAATCCCACACTCTGGGAGCTGAGGAAGACAATCACAAGTTGCCAGGCGTGGTGGCTCACGCCTGTCATCCCAGCACTCGGGAGGCAGAGGCAGGAGGATTGCTGTGATGTGAGTTCGAGGCTGAGTTTGGGGCCAACCTGAACTACAAAGAAAGACCCTGTCTCAAAAAAACCTTAAAAAAAAAAAATACAATCACAAGTTGGAATTTTCCTGGGCAACGTAGTGACCCAGGAAGACCTTGTCCGAAAATAAATAATGAAAAAGGACCAGAACAGTAGCTCAGTGCAAAGGCCCTGGGTCCCCACTCCTGGGAACTGTAGCACTTTCTGCACATCTCTGCGGGGGCTTGAATCCCAGAATATTCTAACGACCTGTGTCCTCTGGTGTCTGACACATGGCGTCTGCTGATGGAGTCTCTCTCTGCACCAACTTTCTTCACTTTCGAAGGCAGGATCAAGTTAAGCGCAGTAGACGAGATCAGAAGACTGGCGCCAGGGCACACCTGCTCTGTCCTGGTCCCGTAGGGTTAAACCTGAGTGTGACACCAGCCTCAGCCCACATGCTCACGTTCTGGGCTGCAGCGTGGAAAGCACCTGGCTTGAAGAGGAGGGAGGGAGCGACCAGAAAGGCTGAGTCGGAGAGGGTCGGGCATGGGACCCGAGTTATGGGCAGCGTTCTGTGCAGACTCGCATGGTGGGAGGAGAAAGATCTGCCAGGCAGGCCTTGGCATCTCAAGGTCACCCTCTTCCCCAGGAGGGGACGCCTTGACGAAGACCGTTTCTGGACCTGGGCCCTCTGCAGCCACCAAGGCTGCCACAGGCTGGGCAGCGAAAGGGGTAGAGAGGTGGGCAGGTGGTCCAGGCTGAACTAGGGCCTGAAGCCTGTGGACGTGGAGAAACTCCGTCTGCCACTTGCCCGCCAACTGGATTTGGAGTCTCCTGGCTTGTGAGTCCTTGGGGACCAGAGCAGTGACTCAGAGAGCACTTAGTACATCGTTGGCACTGGGGGAAAGGGGCGTGTGAGTCAGGAGTCGCTCATGGGGCTGCGTGATTAACCCTGAAACTGATTCAGACTCCTCCTGGCGTCTTCCAGCCGGATCTAGATCCCGGCCACGCCAGCTGAGACCTTCCCATAGCCGGCCACTCCTGCGCAGGGCCCCCCACACTCACCTGCCCGTCAGGCTCTGCCCACCGCAGTTCCGGGACCCAGAACCGCGGGCGAGGCACCTCCTGCAGCCCTCCAGGCTTGACATGATCCCACTTAGGGGCAGGCTCTGGGGAACCCCTCTTCCTGGCCTCCTCTTGCCTGTGAGCCGTCCCGCCCTCGCCCAAGGTCCCCTGGTTTTCTGGCCTCGCCTCTCTCTCTGCCGGAGGGCTGAGCCCTCTCCCCCTTCCCCCCTCCCCCACCCACTTCCACTCCGGTCCAGGGGTGTCTTTCTGCTCCGGTGGCCCCCACCGCCTTCCTTCCCTCCTCCCCCTTCCTCCCTCGGCTCCGCCCCGGCTCCGCCCTCTGCCCCCTGCGCGGGTCCCCCGGCCCCTCGCGATCGCCCGCCCCCGACCCCGAGGGCCGAGGCGAGGGGACCCGCGGCCCTGGCCCTCCCGCCCGCCGTGGTCCCCGCGCGCGCCGCCCGCTCCCGCCTCCCGCCTCCCGCCTCCCTCCTCCTGGTGACGTCCGGGTCCCTGCCCGTCTGAAAACTCCGCGCCGCGGCGGTGGAGGCGGCGGCGGCGGCGGCGGCGGCGAAGGAGGAGGAGGAGGAGGAGGAGCAGCGGCGAGCCGAGGCGGCGGCGGGCCCGAGCGGGAGCCGGAGCGCGGCCGGGGCCCGGGAGCCGCGGGGAGCGCGGGGGCGGCCGGAGCGCGCCGGGTCCCCGCGTCCCGTGCTGCCTCGCCCGCCCCCGGCGCGGAAGATGGTGGCGGCGCCGTGCGCCCGGAGGCTGGCCCGGCGCTCGCACTCGGCGGTGCTCGCGGCGCTCACGGTGCTGCTGCTGCAGACGCTGGTCGTGTGGAATTTCAGCAGCCTGGACTCCGGGGCCGGCGAGCGCCGCGGGGGCGCAGCGGTCCGCGGAGCCGAGCAGCCGCCCCCGGCCCCGGCCCCGCGCCGCGAGCGCCGGGACCTGCCCGCCGAGCCCGCTGCAGCCCGGGGAGGCGGCGGCGGCGCCCGAGGAGGAGCGCGGGGGCCCCCGGCGCGGGCGCGGGGAGGCGGCCCCGGAGAAGCCCGGGCGCAGCAGCCGGCCGGCCGCGGGGCACTGCCCGCCGGGGCGCTGGTAAGATGCCCTTTGGGCGCCCCGCTGGGAAGGAGGGAGGCGGGAGGCGGGAGGCGGGAGGCGGCAGCCCCAGCCCGTGCCCCGGCCCTGGAGCCGCGGCCCCGCAGGGCTCCGCCAGCCTGCCCAGCCCACAGCGCCTGTGCGTGCGCCCCAAGTCCCGGGTCCGAGGCTGCCCCCTGAGGGTCTGGGGAAGTTATCTCCGGAGCGAGCGCTTCGGGGTCCGGAAGCCGCCGGGTTCTCGTTCTCTGCCACTCTCGCTGACTTGATCTGCGTGTGGGTGTGGGCGCCTCGCCGCCGGCCTGAGTACGTGTGCAGCGCACCGGTCCTCGGCCGCGGAGCCCGGCGATTCTCGCGGCAGCCTCTCCCTGGTCTTTGCCGAGTTGGGCGCCGGCAGCTGAGCCCTGTCTTTGCTTTGGCCTGAGAGGGGTCTGGGGTGAGTGTCCCAGGGTTCGCATCGTATCCCCACATGGAGAGACTGGTCTGACTTAGCGTCTCGGTTCCCTGTAGAGGGCTGAGCCTTCGCCTCCACCTCCCTCGGTCTCCAACCTTCCGCTCCGCTCGGTGCCTTCCTCACTTTACCTCTGCCTGCCTCCGGCTTCAGGGCTCGGTCTCTTCTGGCTGGCTGGCTGTCCCTCCGGCTTGCTCAACCGCTTCCTACGGGCGGACACCTCGCCTGGAGTTTCCTCTTTGGATGTGAAACTGTCTTCCCTGGATCCCGTGGACCGTTGGTTGGCAGGGTGGGAACTTCTGACATGTCTTCTTACCCGGACCCCGTCTTCTCTGGAGCTGTCTTTCTCTTGTGCGTGCTGCCTTGATAGGGGCGCGAGGTCAGAGACCCCCGCTCTGTGCCAGCGTCTCAGCTGTGTATGGTTGGTTGTGTGTCTGCATCCTCTCATGCCCTCGCCTGGGGTGGGGGGGGGTTGCCTAGTCCCTGAAGCATGACAGACACTAAGAGTTTGCTTGTCTGTCGTTTGTCACTTTGGGGGCCCTCACTGGAAACTGCTTTGTACTTGAGCTTCTTGAACTGCTGAACTTCTCTGGAGTTGAGGCGACCCTTTGCGGGAGCGCATCACTTGGTATCCGTGGGCTGAGCCAGCCCCAGACGTGGTGCGTGGTGCGATGGTATTTCACGGTGCTTTCCTTGTCTCGCATCCGTGGGGAGGGGAAGTGAAGTGGCAGATGGAGAGCCAGAGTGTCCTGTGTTCTGAGGCCTCTGAGTGCCACGAAGCACACTCAGAGCCACTGCCTTGGAGCTCCTGAGAATCCATCAGAAGTTCTTTATGGATCCCAAATCCTACAGGGAGGGAAGGCTGGTCCAGGCCAGGACTGTTGGCTCAGTGGAGAACATGTAGGGGGCTGGCTGTGTCCTTCGCCTGCTGCATCAGGAGATTCCTTCCGGGTGCAATGCAACCTGTTGAAACAAAAGATAGGAGCAAAGAAAGAAGGCCAGGCTGGCAAGTGTCTCCTAGGAGGCCAGTGTTCCGAGGTCCAGCTCAACCTGTCTTGTGTGTTCAGGTCAGTGGCTCACTGTCCACTGTCCCAGCCGACCTGCAGAGGGTCTGCAGAGGGCCAGATGGATGGGAACGCACCATCTTCTTCCTGCAGTTCCTTTTGGAATTCTAGTTCCAGCAGCAGAATTGCTTTCCTTTTCTGAAATTCTGTCTTCATTTGCCAGGTCCTTGACTATCCATCCACCCACAGTGTCTCAGTTTCTTCATTTTCCAGTATCTATGTCCCCCTCCACCCCGCCTTTCTTCCACCCTACCCTTGCTGGTAGTTGTCTTCCTTGCAGGCCACCGTTGCTGCTGCTGGACTTGCATTTTATTTTATTTGCTTGTCTCCTCTCTCCCCTTCTTCCCCACTTTACCCCAGTGAGGTGCTAGAGCCCAAAGTGGCAGCGCACACAAGTTGGCAGGAGCCCAAGGGTCTGCCCTCCTCTAGCTGTGCCCACCCAGCCCCTGCCCTTCCCCGGGCTCAGGGAGACCAGAAGGGGGCAGGCTGTTCCTGAAGTCCACGGGAGCCGGAGCTTGGGTTATAAGCAAGGAGCTGAGCCGACAGCGTAGCAAGCCACAGAGGCCCTTGCAGCCCGCAGTTGGTTTCCAGACCCATCTGGAGCTGCGGCCAGAATGCTTTGGAGGGACATTTGAGAATGGGACAGTTAAAAAAAAATCTCGGTGGTTTTCCAGAGACATCTGCCTAGATGGAACACGTCGTCTCTGTGTTCCACGGCAGGAGCCATGGGGTGAACAAACGTGGTTCTTGAACACAGAGGGGCCCTCCGGCCTGGTCCCCTTGGGTGTGACGCAGAGTATGGACTCGCCCAGTTCACAGGCAGAGTCAGAGGGCCAGAGGACTTTGTGAGATGGCGTGTCCTTCAGACTGGCCAGCGACCCTTTCCTGCTCACCGCGCTCAGCCGCCTCCCTCTGAGCACTGGCGTGTTCCAGTGATGGCGGGGATCGCAGCGAGTTCTGTTGCTGGGCACCGAGTTTCCCTGGGTCTCCAGAGAGCCGTGAATTTGACTGTCTTTCTCAAAGGTCAGCCTGCAGATTCCGAGCAGATCCTGGAGAACGCGAGAGAGCTGTGCATGTTAGAGCGAGGAGTGTTTCTTTTCTTTTCCTCTCGTGAGCTCCTCAGTCCCCACATGCATTGCTCCTGCCCTTAGATAAACTGTTAGTCAGTTTCATTTAAGAAATCTAATTTATTTGACCATCTCCTTCCTGCACGCATACACATGAAATAGAATGGGAGTTTTGTATTATCTGACCCCTTCGAAATGTTAATTTTTCCTCAGAAATTCCTCATTCTTCGCATTACTCAGATAACTCAAGACCATGTCAGACACTGGTAGCAACTTTGAAAGAGTTCGCCAGACCCACATTGTCCCTTGGTGAGCCAGCCTTGAGCCTGGGGAGGCACAGCTTTTCTTTCTACCCAAATGTTTTGAGACCAGGGGATATTTTATTGATGGTTCTTTTTTTTTTCACACTCAATGGAATTTTTATTTTATTTGAGCAGAATATTACACTTTGTATATAGAAATATACATCTTTGAGTAATATTTATTTTACTGCAAATGTTGCCATCTGCATAATCATAGACAGAAAAATATTAAATAAAAGTAAAAATTGTGTATATATAATACAGGCTAAGTGACCTGTAATACATAATATACATATATGTATATATTACACAGGTTGGGTATCCCTTATCTAAAATACTGGGGACCAAGAATATTTCAAATTTTGAATTCAAAAAGTTAGAATATTTTCACATACATAATCTTGGAAATGGGGCTGAAAGCCGAATGTCAAATTTACTTATGTTTTGTATACGCCCTATACACACAGCTTGAAAGTTGTTCATACAGTGTTTGCGGCACACCTATGTTTTATTAAATCTGTCACATGAGAACAGATGTAGAATTTTCCACTTGTGGGTTCACAGCAGTGCTCAAAGCGTTTGGATTTTGGAATATTTGACATTTGGGATTTTTGAATTAGGGTGTTCACTGTGTGTGTGTGTGTGTATGTGTGTGTGTGTGCTCAAAAAACAAACAAAAAATATATCTTTGGAGTAAGAATCTGCCTTCCATCCAGAGTTCTTTATGCTTAGTGAGGCCACAAATGTCTATGCAGAAAAGCAAAGCCCCTGTGGGCTGCAGGAGTGGGGTGCGGAGACCTTGCCCCAGTCCTTGTTGGACTGGCCCAGGAGCTGGGCCTCAGGATCCCTATCTGCTCTTCTGTTCTTTGGTGCCATTGCTAGTGACCCACATTTTCCACTAACAAACACAAAGATAAAATACTTTGGGGAGGGCCGGGGAGTTAGCTCAGTGGTTCCGGCGCCTGTCTTGCAAGCGCAAGGACCCGGGTTCGATTCCCCGGTAACCACATAACAATACTGGGCGTGGAGACTCACCCCAGCAGCAACCAGTGCCACACACCACAGTGCCGGGCATGGTGGCTCACGCCTGTAATCCCAGCACTCGGGAGGCAGAGGCAGGAGGATTGCTGTGATGTGAGTTGGAGGCTGAGCTGAGGGCCAGCCTGAACCACAAAGCGAGACCCTGTCTCAAAAAAAAACCTAAAA